>JAFFST010055509.1:0-11209 GCA_022414735.1 Noturus placidus
GCCGGGATTCCAACCACCAACCCTACGATTAGTGGACAACCCGCTCTACCGACTGAGCCACAGCCGCCCTCTATATATTTATATATATATATGTAGCTTTGAGGTAACCAGCTTCTACTCACCACTGAGCTTTGAGGTTCATTCCAATACCAGAAGCTGTACTCATCACTGTGGTCTCTGTAATAAATGATTGCCCTCTGCTTTCAGTATGAAGACAGATACACTGGAGTATTTTTGTATATAAAGGTCATTCTTATGGAAAATGAACGTTTGCTCATCAGCTCCATGTCTATTATTGTCTTGTTGGCAATCAGGTCAGGGCACGAGCTTCACTCCCACCGCAGGGTTAAACAGTGCCGTGTGACCAAACACACACGTATTCTGTAAGCCACAGAACAACCCACAGATCAACTTTTGCCCGGTGACAAGCAAGAAGTCGGCGAAACTTTCCGGTACTTTCCATTTGATCTACTGCAGGGCGACAGAGCCTGACCGATACAGAATTTGCTGCCATAAAGTCCATTTGAGGCAATCGCTAGGGATATACGGCCCTTCAGGGGCAAGGGACACTTGGTTGAAGGGTTGTCATTCATCATTTTGGCAAGCCCAGCTGAGACCAGCCCAATTTGAGCGTGCCTCCGGGGCAGACACCCGGCGCTGAAACAAGTCACTGTCGCTGAATATTTGTTGAATAAGTGCTGTCAACAAACAGCGGTGCAACATTCTGGGCAATGCACCAAAATGTTAAGCAGCAGGTGAGGAGAATTCTGAGGTACACCTACTTATAGTAATCACACAAGGCACACATGTTCCTGTCAGAGTCGTAGGCATTGGTTTTGGCCGATTTATTGACATTAGCTTGCTAATGTGTCGTTTATTTCTACCAACCAGGACGTAAGCAGACCTAGCATGAGCAAAGACGTCCAGAAGCACTAAACATCATCAAAGACCAGACATCTGCAGTTCACATTTTCCCTCCGAATCTCACAGTTGAAGTTCATCTATCCCGAAAGTCCTGCACGCCTGCTGATCTAAACCAGGCCAGCATGACCGAACCGGAGAGGAGCCTAAACCCAGTGATTAGCTGTGAAGTGACCGTCAATTAACAGAAAAAAAACTATCATAATACATGTAGAAAGTGCAGAATGGGAGGAAAGAGGAGTTTTACTCAGAACAGCATTTTACACTCATCACCATACTCATCCCTCGCTCCTCATCCCTCATCCCTCATCCCTCGCTCCTCATCCCTCGCTCCTCATCCCTCATCCCTCATCCCTCACCCCTCGCCCCTCATCCCTCATCCCTCATCCCTCGCTCCTCATCCCTCGCTTCTCATCCCTCGCTCCTCATCCGTCGCTCCTCATCCCTCATTCCTCATCCCTCATCCCTCGCTCCTCATCCCTCATCCCTCATCCCTCATCCCTCGCTCCTCATCCCTCGCTCCTCATCCCTCATCCCTCATCCCTCGCTCCTCATCCCTCGCTCCTCATCCCTCATCCCTCATCCCTCATCCCTCGCTCCTCATCCCTCGCTCCTCATCCCTCGCTCCTCATCCCTCATCCCTCACCCCTCGCTCCTCACCCCTCGCTCCTCATCCCTCATCCCTCATCCCTCGCTCCTCATCCCTCGCTCCTCATCCCTCATCCCTCGCTCCTCATCCCTCATCCCTCATCCCTCGCTCCTCATCCCTCATCCCTCATCCCTCGCTCCTCATCCCTCATCCCTCATCCCTCATCCCTCGCTCCTCATCCCTCGCTCCTCATCCCTCGCTCCTCATCCCTCATCCCTCGCTCCTCATCCCTCGCTCCTCATCCCTCATCCCTCATCCCTCGCTCCTCATCCCTCGCTCCTCATCCCTCGCTCCTCATCCCTCGCTCCTCATCCCTCGCTCCTCATCCCTCGCTCCTCATCCCTCATCCCTCGCTCCTCATCCCTCGCTCCTCATCCCTCATCCCTCGCTCCTCATCCCTCGCTCCTCATCCCTCATCCCTCATCCCTCGCTCCTCATCCCTCATCCCTCATCCCTCGCTCCTCATCCCTCGCTCCTCATCCCTCGCTCCTCATCCCTCGCTCCTCATCCCTCATCCCTCGCTCCTCATCCCTCGCTCCTCATCCCTCATCCCTCGCTCCTCATCCCTCATCCCTCGCTCCTCATCCCTCGCTCCTCATCCCTCGCTCCTCATCCCTCATCCCTCATCCCTCGCTCCTCATCCCTCGCTCCTCATCCCTCATCCCTCATCCCTCGCTCCTCATCCCTCGCTCCTCATCCCTCACTCCTCATCCGTCGCTCCTCATCCCTCATTCCTCATCCCTCATCCCTCATCCCTCGCTCCTCATCCCTCGCTTCTCATCCCTCGCTCCTCATCCCTCATCCCTCGCTCCTCACACTCTTTCTACCTTTTTACATTGTCTGTCTCACTTCATTTCTCTCTCTCTCTCTCTCTCTCTCTCTCTCCCCCTCTCTCTCTTTCTCTCTCTCTCTCTCTCTCTCTCTCTCTCTCTCTCCCTCTGTCTCTCTCTCTCTTTCCTCCTCTCTCTCTCTCTCCCTCTCTCTCTCCCTCTCTGTCTCTCTCTCTCTCCCTCTCTCTCTCTCTCTCTCTCTCTCCCTCTCTGTCTCACTCTCTCCCCCCCTCTCTCTCTCTCTCTCCCTCCCTCTCTCCCTCTTTCTCTGTCTCTCTCTCTCTCTCTCACTCTCTCTCTCCCTCTGTCTCTCTCTCTCTTTCCTCCTCTCTCTCTCTCTCCCTCTCTGTCTCACTCTCTCCCCCTCTCTCTCTCTCTCCCTCTCTGTCTCTCTCTCTCTTTCCTCCTCTCTCTCTCTCTCCCTCTCTCCCTCACCCTCTCCCTCTCTCCTCTCTCTCTCTCCACCTCTCTCTCTCACCCTCCCTCTCTCACACACACACAACCTTCTCTCTTTCACTGGTACATATGCTGAATTATCAGACTGTCACATGGCACATTTATGCTCACGTCACATGGGTATACATTATTGTAGTGGAATATTAACCAGTGCCCCAAGCATGTGTAAACTGAAAGAAAATGCGGGATCTCGACATGCACCTGTCACTACCATAGAAAACTGAAAGAACTGCGTCAGTCCCTTGAATGTCTCTGTATATGCATGTTAACGGAGTGGAAATGAAATACGACGCGCTCGTGTTCTCAGCATAATATGTCACGAGTTTATTTTGCAGAGAGCGTGCTGGTGGATCTGACGGCAGGGATGCAGCATGGAGCCGCCATTCATCGAAGATTCTCCTATTTTGCCTTCAGGCTGTGTGTCATCACTCAGTGCTTTCATCTGAGCTGACATCTAAACTGCAGCCACATTAATTCACGTTACGTCACTATGGAAGTCTTCTGAATTGCACCGAAACCTTACGAAGGATATCTTTCTCTCCTCGCCGTTCTTTCTCAGTGGTATTTGCTCTCCAAATGACTTTCTCTGATGTTCACTGACCATGACAAATTCATTTTCAAAGAAGGATGCCATAATGGATGCTTTCACTCCTATTATAATCAAGTCTTTGACCTGCCACTTCTCAGAAAGACTATTCCCATGGGGTTGCAGTGATCCAAGCTTCGTTAGGTCCTCTTATAGCCCATCATTCATGCTTTATTTTGGTGTTTGATTTGTGGTCCCTGCCACTTAAAAGTTGGCAACCGTGTGCATTAGAGAAGTAATTAACCACACTGTATTATCTCTACTGTGGTCCTATTGCCACTCACAACACAGCATACACCACACAACACTGAATAAATGCAGGTTGTCTAGAATGTTCCCCAAATTCTAAATCATTCAAGTGTTGCCATGACCCGAGAATTCATACATACATACATACACCAGAAGCAGACACACCACCTTCACACAATCATTATGAATGTGCATCATATACATGACGTATCAGCCAGAAGCAGATGACTGACTGGACCCAGAAGGCATCAGGAAGGCCCTGATGCTCAGTTCAGCATTAACAAGGTGCTTGAAGAAACCCCAGGGTTCTTACCTAACTGCATCTCCATGAGACTCATTTTGTTTTCAGCAGGAAAGAGGATCTTTGGAGGTTTGCTGGTCAACGGAGCTGCAAAAAAAAAAAACAACAACAACAACATGATATTAATTCTGTGTCAAAAACCCAAACCACTGAAGAGAGGAAAATACAGACATGGTAAAATCAGCACCATGGGGATGGTGTAAAACTCTCTCCTGCTGCCTCTCTCTCTCTCTCTCAGTCTCCATCTCTCCCTCTCTTTCAGTCTCTCTCTCCCGCCGTAATGGGCTTTTCCATACATGGACTGACAACCATTTCAAGTCGACTAATGGCCTCAGTACTTTCAGGGAGGCACAGTGATTAAGGCAAAGGATGTGCCACCAAACCAACATGCACTACGGGCCGACACTGTGCGCTGCACGTCCACTGCAAACTACGATTGCACTGTAATATGAACCCAGGAGAATCTTTACTTTTATTTACAGTGGCTGAAAAGAGAGGAGAGCCGACTCTGCAATGTCTCACTCTGCATAGAGACGGCTCTCCAGGCAAACCTCTCACAGTCCACACCATCGTTCAAACATCTACTCATCTAACACATCGCAAAATGGAGGACGGTAGCTGTAAATTGGTGAAATGGTGAGAGTGAGAGGAAGGGAGGTAGGGAGAGAAAGACAGGGAGTGAGACAGGCCGTGAGACAGGCAGTGAGACAGGGAGTGAGACAGGGAGTGAGACAGGGGGTGAGACAGGGAGTGAGACAGGGAGTGAGGCAGGGAGTGAGACAGGGAGTGAGGCAGGCAGTGAGACAGGGGGTGAGACAGGGAGTGAGGCAGGGAGTGAGACAGGGAGTGAGGCAGGGAGTGAGACAGGGAGTGAGACAGGGGGTGAGACAGGGAGTGAGGCAGGCAGTGAGACAGGGAGTGAGGCAGGGAGTGAGACATGGAGTGAGACAGGCAGTGAGACAGGGAGTGAGGCAGGGAGTGAGGCAGGGAATGAGACAGGGAGTGAGACAGGCAGTGAGACAGGGAGGCAAACGTATCTTATAAACTATAGCACATGTATGTTATAACCGGACATAATGCATGAGCTGTATCTGCATTAATACTCTGAGCCGCGCTCAGCATTCTACACCACACAGAACACAGCTGAAAGCAACATCTTGTCTCACTTTAAATAAATATGAATAGTAATTTATAACCATAAACATAATTTAATCACAACGCCGTCAGTACTCATACTAAAAAAGCTGCTTAAGCAACTAATACATGCTTTGGAATAATTCGACACATTGATTTTGTTTGTTTTCTTCCGCACACTGTTTTGCTCGGTCACACTATGTGAGTCGCAGCGTTTTCCGCTTGTAAAGACATTCATAATTCATCACACAGCACCGTGCTGATGCCGTTAAACCCGCTTATTATTTCAACTGTTCACTAGATACAGTAGAAACCATGCATCATGGGTAATTAGCTAAAACACCAGGACTGTGTGAAAAAACTGCATCCGTGATTTTATTGACGTAAGGACTAAAACATGGTGGGCCGTGCCGTTATCAGAAAATAATCAACGACGGGCTCGTGTGGTAAGAGTTAAACCGGGTTTACACGGTACCATGTTCGGCCCGATCCTATTGCAAATGTATTAGAAGCTCAGCCTCGTTAAACACCCAGTCTATGTTCACATAAGGAAAGAGATCGTCTCTTTAATTTATAGCTCAAACCTTTCCAGAACTTTCCTCCAAGAAGTCATTATTCAGACTGAATGGGACCAGGGATCAGGGAGGATGCCATCTTGGTTTATTACTGACTTTGGCCTTGGGCTTGGAAGAGGTCACGGCTGTGTCGATGCTTAGAAGAGAGGACTGTGAGCTTTTCTCTCTAAAATACACCCACCTCAATTAACCAGTCAGTTCCTAACAAAAGAGCAGGACTTCGCTAGCTTCTTATCATTTCTCTTTAATTGTGTATCTTCTTCAAATTCTTATCAGAGAATCCTCGCACTGCAAGAGTTTATTATTAGAGTCAAAAGTAAAGTAATTATGAGGGTCGGCAAAAATAACAGGGGAGAGAGATCTTCAACCCTGCTTTGGTCCTTGGACTGGCTAATTGGCCAGAGCTTTTGTACCAAAACTGCTTCACTAAGACTTATTTACCAGAGGAGAAAGGTTCTGTATCGCAGAACACGACAACAAAGAGAATTAAAGGACTTTCCTTTAAATAAACTATTGACTTTACCACATGAGATTCCTAAACGAATTTCGGACGTTACTCTGGTTTAACTCCACCCTGACATAACATCAGCTAGATATTACACACGCAGTCACTTCCACCAGCTCCATCTCCGCAGAAAACCTGCTCCAGGGCAGCGGCTGTGCTTGTAAAGACTTTAAACACATGATTCCCAGAAGAATATTCCACAGAAGATGATTCATTTCCATTCACTGCATCGTATACTTCTCATTCGGATTATTCTCATCCGTCCACTGTGAATGTGTCGGACCACCCGGTTGGCTAGATGTCACCTTCCAACGGCACTGTGAATTATGGGTATTTTGTGAAGGGAATTTACTTTCAGTTGACTTCCTCCAAAACCCACGACGGTGTACAACATTCAAAGCCGTATTAGCAGTGAAGATCCCGATCCCTAATAAACATTACTGCAGTATTGACTGCACACAAGGCCATCATTATCCAATAAATCAACAGAACATAGAAATAAAGCCAAATGTAAAGGGATAATATCCATCCATCCATCTTCAACCGCTTACTCCTTTATCAGGGTCACGGGGAACCTGGAGTCTATCCCAGGGAGCATCGGGTACAAGGTGGGGTACACCCTGGACAGAGTGCCAGTCCATCACAGGGTACAATCACATACACACTCCCACTCACATTCATACACTACGGACACTTTAGACACGCCCATCAGACTACCATGCATGTGTTTAGACTGGGGGAGGAAACCGGAGTACCCGGGGGAAACCCCCGACACACGGGGAGAACATGTAAACTCCACACACACATAGACCTGGCGGGACTCGAACCCCGGACCCTGGAGGTGTGAGGCGGACGTGCGGACGTGCTAACCACTAAGCCACCGTGCGCCCCGTCGTAAAGGGATAATAGAAAGTGTTAAATAATTAACAGTATTAAGTGTCCATGCTTGCGTACGTCTGAGTACTCATGTGTGGAAACCCCTTCAGAAACTCTCATTTGAACATGTTCTCCTGTATAAAGCTCTGCAGATGTTCTTCTTCAATGGAAACTGCTTCACGCATTTACATCACAAGTTTGAGAATGTTCTGCTTACCCGAACATTTCAAATGGAGAAATTTCTATTTAATGATTTCAATCCAATTCCGCCGGATTGAAATAACTAATTAGACATTTATAACTTTATCTGCTGAACCGGGCTCCCAGGCGGCACAACAACAGTGTTCAGCAGAACATCTGGAGACCACAAGTTCTGATGAATCCTGATAACGCAACAGACATCCATGACTGGGGGCCAGAGAGCAAAAATATCTGGACGGGATGAGGGACGGTATACTCTGTGTCCTGCCAATCACAGTGACTCTAGCCAATCCAGGGTGTCTGTGAGCTCAGGTATGTCTCGTGTGTGACACGGATACTCATGCTTATTCGCAAATTGTGCTAATGTTGAATTAAAATTAGAGTGCAAATGTTTTGTGTGTGAATGTTTGCGACTGGATCGTATTTGTGAGTAAGCAACGCTCGGCTGTCTGTATAATCTCTCTAACAGTTTATATGAGGAGACAGTCTGCCATTAGGTCTTGCTTATAAGAACACCGAGGCCTGTCCTTGCTGTACCGCGTTACCCTGCTAAGTGTTAATCGGATTTGATTGGTGCCGTCAAGGACAGATTGCTAATCAATAGTCTTATAAACCAATCAGTGTTTACCCTGTGCTGTCGTACAAGCTTAGCTTCATTAAGAAGTGCTTTTATTCAAAGCGTTTATGTTAATGTCACAGTTAATGTGACGCGAGTGTCAGACAGGACACACAAACAGGACGTAGCAACCGTGGTGTTTTGTTCATTTTGTAGAAGGCTATGTCCAGTTATCATCTCCTCCATGAGCAGCAGTTTATGAAGGACAGAAGCCCATCCATGCGACACGGAACCTAAAATGATCTGCATGGCTTTTTTTTGCTGCTGGGTTTTCTAGCATGTTTACGATGAACTTGTGGAAATTCCACTTTATTGTGTGTAGCGTCTTTATTGCTTTGTTCTTTATGACAGAAGAACAGAACCGGTCCGGACTGGGAATACGTGTGTATTGAAGCCGGATTTCCAGCGCTGATATGTACTGTGCCAACCACATGGGGAGTTAAATCCAAGAAAATACCGCAGCATTAAAACATGAACTGGTTTATTATAGCTGACATGCGGCTGTAGTTATTAATTCTGTCTGTAATTACATTAGGTCATTACGGCCCTCGCTATAACTTAGCAGATAATCACTTATGGATAGTCGTAATGTGCTCCTGTGCAAACTAATGAGAAATTTGTATGAATACAAACCATTGAGAATGATGTAGTGGATTTAGTTCATGACCTCTAGCCCCGCCCCTGATCTTAAACTTGTTCATTCTTCATACAGATTAAGTCATGCAAAATTATAACAAATTTGAGTAGGAAATGTGAGGTCATGTCTTCCAGTGGAAACTGATTTTAAACCCTATAATCAATGTGTTTGTAATGGAGAGAGGTTTAAATCAATACATTATAAACACTTTGTTTGTGATAATTAGGCCAGAGCACTCAGAACCGGGTCTTTTTTTTATTAGAATGTTGTTTTGGACTCAGAAGCTGTGAAACTCAAGAGCAGAATTTATAACCTAACGTTTCCATTTATAATAAGAGGAACGAGCTATGTATCAGCTGCTTTGTAAGAGATTCTATATTATGTTCCTTTGAAAGGGATGGAGGTTTTCTGCGACGCCCATCGTATTAGGAGACCCAGCGAAGCATTTCAGCCAATCAAACTGAGCACAGAACAACAAGTCTGATATGACTGGGGGAAAAAACACCTGGTTCAATCAAGACTTTTATTATCATGTTTCTGTAATAATGAAATGTAACACAGCTTCTGTTGTGGCCAATTGCATGTGTTTATGTAAATGATTTATTATTTAGCTAATTATTTACTCGCTCTGGTCCAGTGATTAAATGATGCTCGTTCTATTCAGTCTCCACTTCGGGACATCATCTGTTCAGAGTTTGTGGCTCTACACAAAAATTTCAATGTGAAGCACCAATGCAAAAGAAAACACGCACTTCGGATCGATGCGTCCGATTGGTGATGTCCGACTGGTGAAGTTCTGACAGGTAACTGGTCACCTCTCAGTCATGCGAGCTTATCCGGGCATGGAATGAGGAATGTTATGTAACTAAAGCTTCAGTAATTTTAGTTGATCTAGGTTTACTTTGCATGTACATGTCTTGATGTTAACGCTTCCAGATGTTTGGGCAGTGAACCATTCTCAGTACAGCACTCACACGGTCATGAATGTGCCAGTGCGGGTATAAAATGGGCACGTGTAATAAAGTGGCACTGAGTGTAGATGAGGCTGAATGGGATTAAGGATCATTTCAGCACCGGTCTGCAATTTCAAACACACTCTAATGAAATGTTTAGAAGGCACTTATAGATTTATACATGAAGCTCTAGGGATTTAAGGATTCATTTGAATGTGCAGTTTAACAAATACCCCCCCCCCCTTCTTGCTGTTGTTATTCTTCGGGGCAGAAATACACCTCGGGGATACATTTTAATTGTATGTTTCTAGTCATTAGCAGACATTGTTCCAAAAGAGAAATCCAGACGTAAACAAGTAAGAATTGACGATGGCAAAGAAAACTCCCTGGGATTAGATGAGGAAGAACCCACGAGAGGAACCTGACTCAAAAATAGAAAAGGCGGCTGTGTCTCAGTCGGTAGAGCGGGTAGTCCACTAATCCACTAATCGTAGGGTTGGTGGTTGGAATCCCGGCCCGGGTGATCCCATGCCGAAGTGTCCTTGGGCAAGACACTGACCCCAAAGTTGCCCCCGATGGCAAGCTAGCACCTTGCATGCAGCTCTGCTCCCATTGGTGTGTGAGTGTGTCTCATTTGTAAGTCGCTTGTAAATGTAAAAATGCGCTATACAAATTGATTCATTATTATTATTAAAAGAGAAACACTCCTCTGGGCGTCGCCATATAGTGGGATTATAAATCCTTACGGTACACACAGTATAGGCAGGAGGCAAGAGATTTGCGATCTGCTGGTGCAGTAGTATTTTAAAATCTGCTAGGGTCCAAAATTGTGCCACCATTACTGGCTTTCAGCTCCTCTTACCATAAAATGATGTTTTCCAGACTTATATTTCTGTTCCAATTCTTCCAGCCCAGTTTAGCAGAAGTACGATGTTACGTCACTGTGATGCAGTAAATTACCACTGACCCTAAATAATAACTAATTATACATATCATTACTTCATTTTTATACCACAACTCTCAAAGCTCAAATCCAGCTGGCCAGATGTTGAGTAATTTTATACAGCAGCAGCTTTCGCATTCATGTCGTCCTTGTTTCTCTGAAGGTCACTGAACCGGAGGTGGCTGTGATTATTCTGACATGGGAAGTCTTTAACACAGAGTTTTGTGCTCAGAAACCCAAGCTGTAGTGTTTGTTTTTGTCATATGAACTTTTTTAAAGCGTCTACTGAAGGAACCACCGTTTATATCTGTTATAAACTGTTATAACTGTTAGCAGTGACTAATGCGCAGAAAGGAAGCTCCAGACTGTAACTGCAACCAAGGAAAATCGGTTCTTAAATAAATAAAGAACAAGTGCTGTGATAGAATTAAACACACCGCTATGCGAAAATAAATCCAGAGCGGTAACATTAATGCCATTGATTATTTGCCTATAAAAGCACACGTTTGATCACGTTTTATTCCTTACATAACAAATAGAAACCAAACCTCAGACTTTACACCTGCATGTGGTAATGCTTTATAATTAACTCAGACCACGTTCCGTTTTCACTGCCCGCTTTCTTTAGTATAATTCCACTGCGTTATCAATCCGATTCACCAGTTCCGTGAGTTAACTCAATAACCAGTGGGAACACAGTCATTTCTGATCATCTCGACTTGCTAATGAAAAGTGTTCAGGGGTTAATCCATTTCTCTTGCTCTTTCTTTAATATAT
>JAFFST010055509.1:21909-38392 GCA_022414735.1 Noturus placidus
CATGGGATCACCCGGGCCGGGATTCCAACCACCAACCCTACGATTAGTGGATTAGTGGACACCCCGCTCTACCCACTGAGATACAGCCGCCTCGTCTTTACACTTCTCTCGTCTCTCAGCATTGTCTCTTCACCTTTATATTTATCCTGCATTTCACTATTTCCTCTCAGTAGAGGCTTCTATAATGAAAATTACCCCAAGAGAGGGCAGATTGAAGAAGTGGGCCTTAAGGAGCACCATCCTTTTGCCCCTCTCTCTCTCTCTCTCTCTCTCTCACTCTCCCTCTCTCCCTCTCTCACTGTCTCTCTCTCCCTCTCTTACTGTCTCTCTCTCCCTCTCTCTCACTGTCTCTCTCTCCCTCTCTCTCACTGTCTCTCTCCTTCTTTCTCTGTCACTCACTCTCTCTCTCACTGTCTCTCTCTCTCTCCTCTCTCTCACACTCTCTCTCTCTCTCACTCTCTCTCTCTCCTCTCTCTCTCTCTCTCTCTCTCTCTCTCTCTCTCTGTCTCTCTCTCACTCTCTCTCTCCTCTCTCTCACACTCTCTCTCTCTCTCTCTCCTCTCTCTCTCTCTCTGTCACTCACTCTCTGTCACTCTCTCTCTCTCTCTCTCTCTCTCTCTGTGTCTCTCTCTCACACCAGATGGTGTAGTTTTCATGTCAAATGCCTGGTATTTCCTTATTAACCTCATGCACCCATGAGCATGGCTGACTGCCTATAACTATCACTACAAGCGCTTCTCTCCTCCATGTGGAAAAGGGACAGACAGATTTTGGTATAGTGTTTATTACCGGCTGCTGTAAAATGTGAACGAATCGAAACTGAATAGTCATTTTTATACAGCAGGGACATATACAGACTGTTTTTGATGTCTGAGGGCATCAGAGTGAAAATAATACTTTCGGGGTTTTTTTGCTATTTGGTTTGATTCACCTTCAGCCACCCCCCCCCCCCCCCCCCACTCAAGTCCTGGAACATACGTAAATAAAACAACACCCAAAACCTATTTTATGGGAAGGGGTGGGGCAGAAAACAAACAAGTCGTACACTTTGAGCATTTCTTCTTTGTTTTCTCACTCCAGATTTCCTAATACTGTGTCAAGTGTAAGTTTGTGAATGTTTGGTGAGCTAGCGAGCTCCTTACATGCATTAATACAGACTAATGCAAACGATTCCCACAGTCCTTTGCTAGCACAAATAAGATCCCATTCAAGTCTGCCTGCATATTTGAGCGTTTTAGCAGCGCTGTGTGATACTTTTGCACTGTACTGTGTTGTGTTCAGGTTACACAATGTCTCACATCCTTGCATACTCCTTATCTGCAGAAATTGTTGGTTTATCATCTGTCAGGAGCATACAGTGCATGAGTGCATACATGATGAACTAACAGTGCTTGAAATGTAAATTCAATATCCAACCTGGGAAAGGGACATTTAACGGGAACTGAATATATGCATCTTATAAAATGCTTTAATATTGATGATATCTAGGACTTTAAATATGAAAAAAAGCTTCTCTGTCATCACGTTTCACTCCATGTTCCTGTGCCTCAGTCAGTATAAAGTATGTATTGCTTTTTAAGTCTCTGGTTCTCTTTCGCACTGCTCTGTCTGTCGGTCTGATTTGCTGACTGAGGCTGCTCTGGCTCACTGTGCTGCTTAGTGAGCTTACTAATCACCATCAGGGTTTGAAGAACTATTCTCTGTGGGGGTTCCTTTAACAAATGTCCGTCTGGAAAAGAAGGGGGAAGTGTTCTCCCTGCAGCTTCGAACATCACAGCAACCCAGCCAGACCCAACACTGAGGCATATAAAAGCACTCCACTTTTAAACATGGGTGCTCCTGCAAGCCTCTTTTGTCCCAGTCAGGTGAAAATGAGCAGGAGAGAGAACCAGCATCTTACAGAATATAATTGGATCCCATTGGTTTTGAGCAGTAGGAGAGGGACACGCTCAGAGGAAAGTCAAAGAGCAAAGAAACGAGTTATATGAATATATCTGTTGTTCATCTGACACAGTGTTGATTTTTTCATCCTCAAAGGATCCTGTTAAAAAAAAAAAACCTAAAAAACTCTAGATGTGCTACCACATAGTCAAATCAACTAAAAAAATATGGTTGTGAACTATAATCATTTGTCAGTTCAGGTCAACTGCTGCCGAAATCAAGCTCCCCATTTAGGTCCTAATCTGTTATACCACACTCCAGCTGCAATAGAATAAAGCAACCTCAAAAACCTTACACAGGGAGAGCAGCCTTGAAGCCCATGGGAGACTTTCTGTCCATAGTTTAAGCAAACAGAATGACTTCAAATGGCTGGAGCGTGTCCTACACTTTGCATTTACTTACTAAATTAACCAAATGACCTTCTGGAACTCCCACATTCATCTCATCTCATCAGCTACCACAACCCCAGCAACACTTCACCTGGTTAATTAGTCCATCATAAATACCACATTCCGCAGACTCCATGAGTCCCCCATAGCATGATGCTGGCACCACAATACTTCACCAAATGGATGCTTTTATCAGTTGATGAGCAGTACCTAGCTTTTGTGGGATGGAGGATGTGGAGTTACATTTCTTGTCTCATCAAACCAGGGAATATATTTCCTAACGCTCTCAGAGTCGTTTCAGTGCCTGCCATATGGCTTTTATTCAGAAGTGGCTTCAGTCTAGCCTCTCTATCATAAAGGCCTGATTAATGGAGTATTTCTGAGATGATTGTCCTTCTGGTAGGGTCTCCAATCTCTGCGCAGGACTTTGTAAGCACGATTATGGTGACTATTGGTCTCTTGGTCACCACCATGTCCAAGGTCCTTCTAGCCTGGTTACGGAGTTTAGCCAGACAGTCAGCTCAAGGAACAGTCCTGGTGGTTCCAAACCTCTTCCATTACACAGTGTTAGAACCCACCGGGCCTCTGGGAATACTCCAGGTGACATTGCTGACCCTCAGGTTCTTGCTGCCTCTCTGAGACATTGTCATGCCCTGATCGGTATAAGTCTGACCATTTTAAGGCTTGCAAAAGGTAGAAAAACTCTCTCTACCTTACACAAAAGCTCCTTAACTAGCTTCACTTAGAGCAACTTGACTAGCACTCCGTCATCAACCGGCCACACACAGGAGCTCCTCACAGGATTTCTGACCAGGAAGTCAGAAGAAAAGTCAGAAGAGTAGCCCAACAGCCAAGGAGCACTCGGAAAGAGCTCCAGAAATACTTGGAGGCAGCAGGTATCATCGTCACAGAGAAAAAAAACAGGAAATGCACTCTACTGCTCACGCTCACCCCACAAGACTCCATTACTAAAGAAAAGACACGTCGTAGCTCGTTTAAAGTTTGCTACAACTCATCTGGACAAGCCTGTGAGATACTGGGAGAGTGAAGTCTGGTCAGACGAGAGTGAAACTGAACTTTTTGTCTGTGACACTACACACCATGTTTGGTAGAGGTTAATCTTGGTTCCAGAACTTGTTTGGCTCTTCTCTGTATTTCTTTGAAAGTTCCAAAGAAATTCTTACTGCTGGTGAGTGGTTTGCATCTTT
The DNA here is from genome assembly GCA_022414735.1 of Noturus placidus. Taxonomy (NCBI): domain Eukaryota; kingdom Metazoa; phylum Chordata; class Actinopteri; order Siluriformes; family Ictaluridae; genus Noturus; species Noturus placidus. Next base: position 25,448 of record JAFFST010055509.1, read on the forward strand.
TGGTATAGCATCTACTTTCAATTTCTATTCTCAAATTCTTCCTCCAGTGGATTCAGTGAATAGTGATACCTTCACCCCATGCCCTGTGGAGATTATTGGTGAATTCACTGACTGTTGTTTTGGGGGATTTCTTCATAGCCCTATCAATGTTTCCGTCATCAACTGCTTTTAATTTCCTTGGCCGACTTCTTCACTGTCTGTTTGCTACTACACTAGTGTTTTCTTTCCTCTTTAGGACATTCCAAATTGTTCTATTGGCCATACGCAATGATCGCTCTGATAAATTTTCTGACGTATCAATGGCGTGCTTTTCTCCCATAGACAGCGCTCTGGTCTACATGTTGGTTTATTCTTTTTAATAACAAATGCAGTGTTCGCAGGGAAAACCAGGGCTCACACGAAGTGTACACATTAAGAGCTTTAAAGTGTTTAAACAATTAATCTAACAGAGCACACAAGAAAAAGAAGTCAGCTTCTCTATCCTAATGACCCCTGCTCTTACGTCTCATTGCACTGCGAATGCAGGAGAGACTACAGTATCAATGCCTCCAGGTTCTGTCTCAAATATGTTAAAGGATTTGCTTTTTAAAGGAATTGTCCGAGACAGCAGTGCCCTATAGCAGCATATATGTTAATAAAATATCCACATACCAAGGCTGATACCCTGGCCTAAGAGAAACTTACACAGTCATTCACTGCAGATATCTTTATTGTCTTTAAGGTCAAATCACCTTTGGACTAATAACTCATCAATATTTCTTATTATCTAATTCCGTGAATGTTCATCAGCATGCAATCCACTGAGGTATTTCTTTCTCCCAGACGTACTGTCAGTCATTCACCACAATGAATAATTACCCTGATTCACTCACAAATGTTAGATTTGAACAAGACCTCTCTAAAATTGATCTGTACCTGAGATGCGCTGTCCGTGTGATGCTGAGGTGTGTGAAAGCAGCCTGCTCATTAGTAATGACACTACCCACTTAATATAAGCTCAATCACGTCTAAAGACAGAGAAAACACGGAGGCAGTGGAGGACGGTTGCAAAAAGGGTACTGACATTTGACATTTAACCAGATGTGGAAGGAGGGGGAAGGAAGAAAAAGTACATGTGCAGTACTCGAAGTTAATATATCAGATGTTTTGTCCTGGACTCTAATGCCATTGTGCCAGAGAAGCTTCCCAGAGTTAATTACAAATTTCTACATTATTAGCAATGATTGATGTGATTTTTCTCATAACACAGCTTTGGTTGCATGTGATGAGGAGGTCTCTTATAGAAGCTGGTTAACCAGGCATAATTACACTATCCTCTGATAGAAGTTTGGTTAAGAGATTCCAGAAATAAGGAGAAAGGCTTACTTCCCTTTCTAATGAGGGCAAGGTTTTCTTTAGAAGAAATACATATATTTGATAGAGCATTTACCTTTACAAGGTAAGATAGCCCCATTAGCTTATAGCCATTCTTTAGCTCTCTTAAATGAGTCTTAGAATCCTCTTTATTCTTCCTGCATCACCCTTGCATTTAAGTACCAGAAATGGTCTCCATGGAGCCTTTTCATACCTTTCCACAGCTCTTGAGGGAGAGGAGCACGAGTGTTTGCATTAAGGCCTGAGTGATATCTGAGTTTAAGTTGTCAGAATACTTCACTAATGAACACATCCAATCCTCTCATCGTAAACCACAACTGCAGTATACTAGCATATTTTGCCTTCCACAGGTCCTGTGCCATTATGTAATGGAGCAGTAGGTGTGGCTCTGAATAAGCAGAGAGAGAGAAATACTTTATCGATTTCCATAGTTGCTCATATTCTACTCCCTCAGCAGTGTGTAAGTGAGAGGCAGACATTAGGCTATTGTTCTTTGTCTCTCCCACATTCCCCTTGGTGTAATTAAAAATGGCTTTCTTAAATGCTTTCATTCACAGTGGCTTTAGAAGAGCTGAAAGAAGAATAGGGAAGAGCATGGAAATTGCCTGGTGTTACAGCAGTGAGTTGCTCCTGTGAAATATTGTTACTATATATATATATATATATATATTCTGTTATAGAACCATTATAAATTGTGTGGTGGTATGATGTGCCCTGGAGTTTGTTATTTTCCTACAAAGACATACGTTCACTTTCAAAGGGAACTCCATGTTGCATTAGCTGAACACTGTGCGAACGAGAATACCCACTCCATCATACTGAGGGTACGGCCTGTTCAAAAAGTCATGGCAAGACACTCGAGCCCGGGTCGGAATGAATATTCTGACTGTAAAATCGAATGAATGTGTGCCGTGTAGACCACCCAATGCAGCACACACATCCTGTAAGAATACCCCATTGGACAAAGCCTTTGAGGAGGTGACCCCCCTAGTGGAATGAGCCCTTATGCCCAGAGGCTTAGCGTGACTGCGTACCTTATAAGCGATAGAGATTCCACTATCCAATTAGAGATGCGCTGCTTCGACACAGCATCACCTCAACTGTCGCCGCCAAAGTGACCAGAAGCTGCTCTGACTTACACCGCTGGCCGGATCGGTGGACATAAGTACAGAGAGCACTTACTGGACACAGTAGGTGCAATTACTCTTCTTCCATTATGAGGAACGGAGGAGGGCAGAAAGCCTGCAACACTACAGGCTAGGTAGCAGATGTAGGCACTTTAGGAATATAATCCGGCTTAGGATACTGGAAGGCCTTGGTTAATCCATGTGAAAAGTCAAGGCAGGAAGGGGAAACAGAGCGTGTAGATCGCCTACTCGCTTGAGAGATGTCAGGGCCAGCAGAAGAGCTACCTTTAGAGTCAGAAGCATCTCAGAGGCTGACACTAAGGGCTCAAAAACCTGACAGACCTTTGGAAATGTCCCAGGAAGGTACCCGTGGTCTGCAGATTGGCCTCAGCTGCCTGACCTTATGCATAAACCTCGAAGTTAGAGGATGTCACTCCACAGAGGTTCCATCAATAGGGGTGTGGCTGGCCAAAATGGTGGCCACGTAGACCCTGATTATAAGAGGAGCCAACCCTGCTGGTCAATAAGGTGCTACTAGCAGCAGACATAGACTGTCTTGGCAAACTCTCCCTAGAACTCATGGGAGCAGAGCGATAGGGGGAAAAGCATATATGTGACCTCGGCCAGATGTGAAGAGAAGTGAGGGCGAACCACAGCGGGCAGTGTTTTGTCACCTTGGAGGCGAACACATCAGCTTCCATTTGGCCAAAACTCAGCCAGGTGGACTCCACCACTTGTGGATGAAGACACCAATCCCTGGGCCTCAGCCCCTGCTTCAATAGCATGTTTACCCCCACATTCCAGTTGCCCATGTAACCAATTGATAAATGGTCTGATTGTTGTCTAAGTTAGGAAAGCTGTTATGGCATAAGTTATCCTGTAGGTGTCAGTAAGTAGCGATGTTTGGTACTAGCGAAGAGGCTAGGCATGCGCACACACACTACGAAATGTTTTGTGAGACGTTCGCGCTTGGGTTTGCTGATAGATCTCACACCATCCAGTTTGTTCATTTAGAATGTTGAGAGTTTCAACTCCTGGAAATTGAGGATATTGATATCATAGTTTTCTACACTGTAGTCAATTCACTTATCAGACAAATTACTGAATAAATGTAAGTCTAAAGAACTCTTTAAATGTGTTCCTGGTGGTAAACCAAAATCCACGGTCACACCCAGAATATACATTGCACTCACTGACAAAAACTTTCCCTCTGCTCAGAGAAGAATTAGTTGTGCCTGCCGAACATAATCCTCCCTGGTGGTTGATATAAGAGACCACCTCTGTGTTGCCGGTCACAACTAGCACATGGTGACCACTTAATTGAGGAATAAAGAACCAATATCCAGCTTTATCTTGCTCAGCGTTGATAGGATTGACCCTACACATGTTGGGGATGGAAACGCCCTCATCGTAGTAGAATTCTTATAACCCCTTGAAAAGTTGTCCACCACACTGGAAAAGGCATACTTTTTCTCAGGTTCAACCTGAGCCCCAAGCTCTTCATGTGGGTGACATCTCAATGTTACACTGCCATCCCTGGATCATGATAGAATTAACCAGTCGTCCAGGCAGTTTAGTACACGCATGCCCTGGAGTCACAATGGAGCCAGAATGACATCCATGCACTTTGTGAAGGTGTGAAGGGATAAAGCTAGCCCGAAGGGAAGAACCCGATATAGGTACATGTTGCCTCCAAACGCAAACCCCAGGAACTTCATGTGACTGTGCGATATTACTATGTAGAAATATGCACCTTTAAGATCTATTGTCACAAACCAGTCCTCAAACTGAATCTGTGGAATGATAAGTGTGGGCATCAGCATCTTGAACCTGTATGTAGGAAGAGTACGATTCAGATGATGCAGATCTAAAGTTAGATGCATACTCCCATCTTTTTTGTGGACCAGGAAATAACGGCTATAAAACCTCCTTCCCACAGGGCTCGGGTTACATGTTCTATGGTCCCTTTGTCAAAGAGGGATCTTACTTCCTGCACTGGACTGGACCCTTAACCCTTTTCCACGATAGACAGAACCCATGGAGACACATTTGGCAGTAGTTTCCACGCTGCCAAGCGGTCTTTCAGTGACGTTAACTTTTCCACATTCTACTGGAGGGAAAACATCAGATTTTCATTGCCCTGTGACAGCTCGCTGATCAGATAACACTGAAAACTTGGGACAGCCTATGCTAGGGGAGGCCCTACAGAGGTACTGGGGGCTAACTGCCCTAACAACCTCACATCCCCTGATACGTCTCTCCACGACCCCTCAGTACCGCTCCTCCTTTGTCTGCTTGGCCTTTATGACCATTCTCAAATCCGGCCTATTGACTGTGGCCGCCCGGTTCCCCTGGCTGTCGTTATTATTTGTTGAGATAGAAAAGGTAACACATTAGAATCAGAGGAAAAATGACATTTGTACCCACTTTCTAACCTATCAGCACTGTGGTATCATTTGTTTTATATTATACAGTATATTATTATTAAACTAAATGCTGATAATTATCCCTATGAATGCAATCAACAAAAGAGCCAAATTGGGATTCCACAGCTTCAGAGTACACTCACTTCAGACGACTCTCACAGCTCCTCAGCACACACCCTAACTCAGTGAAAGTATTTTTCAGCATCATAATTAAGCAGATGTATAAACTGAGAACGAACAGCAATTCATCATGATTGCTTTAATTGCACATTGTTTCCCGACTAAACCAGTCAGAATAACACTGCAGAAATTAACTATATATATATATATATATATATATATATATATATATATATAATTATTATTATTATTTCAAATGAGTGCATTGGGATTATTCCAGTCCTACAGCCTGATGTGATGAGTATTAAAAATGTCAGTCTGACTTCCAGAGATAACTTTTGCCCTTTAACTTCAACCAAATTATTCCACCACTCTACTTGTTAAGGAAATGGTGGGAAAAGAACATTTAGTCGCTGGGCATTTTTGCTACTTCTGTCTGCACAAAGTTTGATACAATCTTTAATTAAGAGATTTTACTCTACAATATAACAGACAAATAAAAGTGAAAGCTCATGCTGTGTTCTTAAAGGCCAACTCTTCAGGTCAGTGGATTTTAGCTGATAGCAAACTGCTTGGTTGTTGTAATTGAATGCCTCACCACTAATTATGATATTTTTGCTTTAGAGTAAGAAAAGAACAAAAACAAACAACTGCATTAAAGAACAACTCCAGAAGACTTGATCTTTTTTTCCACACCCCAGTGTTCGAACAGCATCTGTGTCACTTCCTCCCGGATGCCCTGATGTAATCAGCAGTGACGGGTCACCTACAAAATGACTCTCCAGGTTATTTATTCGGTAATAGAAGCTGCTTTAGAGAGGCTGTCATATCATTTTAATATACAGTATATTTAAAACCTGATGAATAGTAAGTGGCTTTGTGCACACTAAGATTATTGGCTAATAAACCTTATTTGATCATATACAGTGGCACTCATGTTTCTTCTGTATATGTACAGCACTTACTCATGGGGAAGCACTGAATGAATGAATGAATGAATGAATGAATGAATGAATGAATCATGTCTGGATATGAATACAGTATGTATATAAATATGTATATGAATACAGAACTGTGCAAAGAAATGCTGGGGAGCAAAGTTTCCTTCAACAATAATGAAATTAAATGTTTCTCCATTTAAAAATATTATAAAGAACAGTAAACAGTAAAAAAAAAATGAAACAAAGGAAATATCTGGTGTGACGGCTCTTTGATTTAAAAAGTCAAAGTAGTCTCAGGTAGAATGGGTGCAGGTTTATAAGTAAATGAGCTGTATGATTTCCTGAGCATCTTTCAGAACCAGACACGGTTCTTCTGGGACACTGACTGGCACACTCGCTTCTTATTTTTGCAGCGAAATCCAGCAGCTATCATTATGTTTTTTGTCTGAGTGTCTCATCACTTTATATTCTGCTTTCTGAACTGACATGCAAACATTTTTTGTGTGCTGGAAAACTAATGTTTGCGAATCTAAAATGTTTTTGTTCTGACCCGATCATGTAGAAGTCATAAAATAAAAATCTCTGAGAAAGTTTGTAGTAAAAAATTAGACTTTTGCACAGTACTGTATAGACTTCAATAACAGACACTTGTGCAGTCCTTATTTTAAAGAAACACCAGCTGCCACTGCTAGTGAACAAGCTAACATCACTGAGGCAGACATTTTCTTCCCCCGGGACCTTTGTGACTGCACTTCCTTTTCCCATTTTAAAATTCAACTGAAAACATACGTCTTTTTTCATTACTTTTTGCTTTTTCCTATAGTCTCTTTAAGTTTGTGTGCATGTGCTTGTACAGCGATGATGAGTGTTGAGGGTTGGACCGGCACCATTGAGCTCATTGGTGAACACCAGGTGGTCAGGATCTTACTCATGGGGTTAAACAAGCTACATGGCACCATCCTCTTCTGGGCCCATCACCTGCAGGAGGAGGAGAAAGTGTCTGGTGCATTGGGGATTGGGTGACAGTCAAAGGCAGTGAATCTGGCTGAAACTGGCTTTAGGAATATGTTTAAGAAGTGGGACTGGAGGGTGTGTTAAAACCTTAATGGGATCACACTCTTCAGGCTCCCTGGGAAGGTCTCTGCCAGAGTGCTGCAGAGGAAGGTCCAGACATTAGTCAAACCTCAGATTCAAGAGGAGAAATGAAGATTTTCTCCTGGTCATGGAACAATTGGACCAGCTATTTACCCTTAAAACGATCATGGTGGGCTTATGGGAGTTTGCCCAACCAGTCTATATGTCAGTTTGTCAAGTCTTTTGTGGATTGTGACCCTCATGAGATCATGTGCTTTGGGAGTATGGGGTGCCAGACCTGTTATTATCGCCACTTGTATATGTGCATGAGAGTCAGGTCTGTATCACCAACATCAGGTCAGACTTGTTCCCAGTGCATGCTGGGCTCAGCCAGGACTGCCCTTTATCACCAATTCTGTTCATCATTTTCATGGACAGAATTTCTAGACACGGCCAAGCAGTCCAGGGGGTCCGGTTTGATGACCTTAGAATCGCATCTTTGTTATTTGCAGATGATGTGATCCTGTTGGCTTCATTGAGCAGATTCTGGGATGAGTGTCAGCACCTCCAGATCTGAGGCCATGGTTGTCAGCTGGAAAATGGAGCATTTATCCCTTCAGGTTGAGCACAAGATTCTGCCTTAAGTAGAAGAGTTCAACCTCAGGGTCTTGCTCACGCGTGAGGGTAGAGTTGAGCATGAGATTGACAGACGGAATGGTGCAGCATCAGCAGTTATGTGGACATCGTACTGGTCTGTAATGGTGAAGAGAGAGTTGAGCGGAAAGATGAAGCTATTAATTTACCAGTCTATCTATTTCCCAAACCTCAACTGTGGTCATCAGCTTTGGGTAATGAAGTTACAGATACAAGCGGTGAAAATGTGCTTCCTTTGCAGGGTGACTGCGCTCAGCTTAAGACATAGGGTGAAGAGTTCAGACATTCGTGGGAGTTCAAAGTAGAGTCACTGCTTCTCTGTATCAAAAGGAGGTGGTGCGGACATCTGACTAGGATGCCTAATTTCAGGCATGTTCATTGGAGAGAAGACAGTGGGGTCAACTAAGAAATAGATGGAGAGATTATGTCTCTCATCTGGCCTGAGAGCACCTGGGTATCACAGTGGAGAACTTGGCTATGAAGGTCTGGGCATTTCTGTTTAAACTGCTGCATCCCACGGACGGATGGAGGGATGGAGGGAGGGATGGATGGATGGAGGGACGGACGGAGGGACGGATGGAGGGATGGAGGGATGGATGCATGGAGGGACGGATGGAGGGATGGAGAGATGGATGCATGGAGGGACGGATGGAGGGATGGATGGAGGGAGGGATGGAGGGACGGACGGAGGGACGGATGGAGGGATGGAGGGATGGATGCATGGAGGGACGGATGGAGGGATGGATGGAGGGAGGGATGGAGAGACGGACGGAGGGACGGATGGAGGGATGGATGCATGGAGGGACGGATGGAGGGATGGATGGGAAAGCATTAGCATTTTTAAATGAAATTTTTACAGTTTATTTTCTTTCATTAAAATTACTGGAGTAGTTTAAAATGGAATCTGAATCAATAATAAAGTGATGCGGGGGAGGATGGGGATAATATTCATATCCATATGCATGTTCCATAACAGATTACAAATAGTGAATTAACTCTCTCTCTCTCTCTGTCTCTCTCTCTGCCTCTCTCTCTCTCTCTCTCTCTCTCTGTCTCTCTCTCTGTCTTTCTCTCTCTCTCTCTCTCTCTCTTCTTCTCTCTCTCTCTCTCTCTCTCTCTCTCTCTCTCTTCTCTCTCTCTCTCTCTGTGCCTCTCTCTCTCTCTGTCTCTCTCTCTCTCTCTGTCTCTCTCTCTCTCTGTCTCTCTCTCTGTGCCTCTCTCTCTGTCTCTCTCTCTCTCTCTCTCTCTGACCATCTGTTGTTGTTCTCAGCAAAGTATAAATTTTTAACATAAGTAGCAAACTGTACTGTTTAAACACATACATGCACACCCTGCCAACCAACACCCCCTCACCCCCCCCACACACACCCTCATACACATACACACACAGAGATCCGTAGACACACTCATGTTTCTCCCCCAAGAAACATTCACACCTTACCTTACATACTGCATCGGATAAATTAACTGTGATCATTTAGATGTAATGACCAGGTTAAAAAGTTTAAAAAGCTAAAATTAAGCTCTCTCTCTCTCTCTCTCACACACACACACACACACACACACACACACACACGTATGCTAATGCTGACAGCGTTCATGCTCCGCTTCCCTCACATGACTGTATCGGCTTGTTGCACTGAAAAGTGGTGCATCATTAACAGCACATTCTCCTGTTGCAGACCGATAACTGAAACCATTTACTGCGTCCCAATTCTCAAGTGCTGCAACATGCTTTTAATAAGCCAGCGACATGGCTGATAAATCACATATAGGCATAACAGAGACAACACACGGAGCTGCTGTGTTGCAGTTGTGACTATATTCAAACAGTAAAAAAAACATGTTCCAAGTGCACACTGGGAAAATCGTCTGATATCAACACATGCAAACATACAAAACATGAACACGGATAATGTACAGTACACCTACTTTAATTACGAGCATCTTCAAGTTTTGTATTTACTGTAATTTATGGTAAATGGCGCACTTATATAGCGCTTTTATCTAAAGCGCTTTACACTGTGTCTCATTCACTCACACACACACTCACGGTACCAGAGCTAGCTTGCCATCGGGATCAACTTGGGGTTCAGTGTCTTGCCCAAGGACACTTCGGTATGTGGAGTCACATGGGCCGGGAATCGAACCGCCAACCCTACGATTAGTGGACACCCCGCTCTACCACCCGCTCTACCACCTGAGCCACAGCCGCCCCACACTATTGTACCACAGCACTGTTGAATTCTGAGTGGTCAGAAGGTTCTCTACAACAGCAGCTGTACCAGTAGTGTCAGAGCACATTAGGCATATTTATGATGGAGGGCTTCATGAATAGTAATAACATTAAGCCATCTATGTGTGTCCTGTCCTCTCTTCATAATCTTTCTACTCCATGGTTCTTCCCAATACACTGTACACTGGTCCATCTTGTGTCACGCTCCTGTCAGAGATGAGAAATGGGTGTGAATTGAGTTACATACACGGCCTAGCATTTAGCGGGTTCTGAAGGGATCTGCGTGATGGGGCACAAATAAGCAGCACACTCCATGAGATTCCCTTCTCCAACCACTCCATTACCATTCCACATCATTTACAGTATAGTAACCAGCAGCCAGTGGTGCAAAGCTTTTGTGATTAATAACACTAACAGCGAGCTTATATTTGGTTCTAGACACATAAGGTTTAAATACGGACAGAGGAGAGGGGATTCACAAGACGCTGCTCAGGCTCAGGTGTTCATCAGCTCAATGTGGACAATAGTCATATGTTCTCTGATGCTGAATTAGTGCAGCAGTGCACACACACATACCTGCGGGAATAGCATCACTCTGATAGGGATGGACAGATCTAGGTCTGGGAGTGTGTCTTTACACACAGACATTATTACACAGGAGTAGAAGAGTAGAAATCTGGGTATAGGTCCTGTGCGAATACATTCACAGGTGCAGATTTTATGGTCAGCGCGTCCTTTCTTTACCTGTGTCCCGACCGATCCTTTCTTTTCAGTTAAAGCTTTGTAAAAACTTTGTTTTTGTCAAGAATGCAATACAAAATTGAATCAGCTGTTTCATTTCACCATAATATACAGTCCCGCCCAAAACTATAGGAATGACAAGAACAATTTGTGCTACACATCAAAGACATTTTGGGTTTGAGGTCAAAACATGGATATCATACAGAAGTTGAGGATTTCAGCTTTTATTTCCTGGTATTTATATCTAGAGGTGTTAAACAACATCCATCCATCTTCTATACCACGTATCCTTCACTACAGAGTCACGGGGAACCTGGAGCCTATCCCAGGGAGCATGGGGCACAAGGCGGGGTACACCCTGGAGGGCACAATCACATACACACTCACACACCCATTCATACACTACGGACACTTTGGATCAGACTACCATGCATGTGTTTGGACTGGGGGAGGAAACCGGAGTATCCAGAGTACCCAGAGGAAGCCCCCGCAGCACTATGAGAACATGCAAGCTCCGCCCACACAGGGCCACGGTGGAAATCGAACCCCCAACCCTGGAGGTGTGAGGTGCTAACCACTAAGCCACCGTGCACCATTCTGTATCAGACCACCCAATTTTTAGGCAAGCAAAAGTATAGAAAGAGATAAGTCTTGAAGTCATTTAAAGTAAATAACACTAACGACGTATTTGGTTGCATATCACTGGCCTCAAACTGACTCACATCCAGGTTTTTACCATAACCTCTCTCAGTTGTTTCCTTCAGGGGGTTTCTCGGTTCAGTCTCCTCTTCAGGAGATAAAATGCATGCTCAACTGCGTTAAGGTCTAAAACCAGCCATGCAAGCCCAAGCCATGACACTACCTCCACCATGTTTCACAGATGAGCTCATATGTTCTGGATCATGAGCAGATCCGTTCTTTCTCCACACTTTGACCTTTCCATCACTTCGGTATATGTAGGTTAATGTTGGTTTCAGAAATGCTGCTAATCTCTGTATTTATTTGCCAATTCCAATCTGGCTGTCTGATTCTTATTGCTGATGAGTGGTTTACATGTTGTGGTGTGGCCTCTATATTTCTGAGTCTTCTTCAAACGGTGGATGATGAAACCTACACCCCTGCCCTGTGAAGGTTGTAGTGATTGTTTTTTGTTTGTTTTTTTCACAGCTGTCATACTGATTGTGTCATCAGCGGTTGTTGTTTTCCTTGGCTAACTCATTCAGTGTCTGTTGCTCAGTACACCAGTGGTTTCTTTCTTTTTCAGGACATTTGCAACGCCTCAGATTGATTTTCCCTCATTTCTCATCTTCAAAATGACTTTTCGCCCACAGACAGCTCTGTGATCTTCACATGGTATTATCCTTTTCTTTAAATGCAGTCTTCACAGGTAAAATTGAAGGCAACAACCGAGTAGATGTTCAGAGCTATTTATTGTTTAAATAATTAATCTAACGGACAACACCTCTCGGTCACGTGTTCCAATATTTTTGCTCATCAATAAATTGGGTGGTCTGATACAACATGTGCTATGTTTTATGCCATTTAACACATCTACATAAAAATACCAGGAGATAAAATCTGGACTTCTAACCTCTCTTATATTCATCTTTTAATCTCAAAGCTAAATGTTTCCAGTCTACAGCAAAAAAAAAAAAAAAAAAAAAAAAAAAAAAAGACACATAAAATTGGCATTCTGACTACAAAAAAACCCCCAAAAACAACAGATCAGTCACATGGAAAAAGTAAGTACACCCCTACATTCAAATCCATACAATTATAATCAGGTGTTCAGGATTGGGTGCCAGTGATTAGAACCAGCTTAGGTGGAACCTGTCTTAACTTCTAGCAGCTAGTGTCTGGTGTTCCCTTTGTTATTGAGGTGTGTGGTGTCATCATGCCAAGATCTAAAGAGTTCTGTAAGGCCTTCGGAAAAATGCTTGTGGATGCCTTTGAGTCTGGCGAGGGATTAAAAAAGATCTCCAACTGATTTGAAATACATCATTGTACAGTGAGGAAAATCATCTACAGTGGTGTGAAAAAGTGTTTGCCCCCTTCCTCATTTCCTGTTCCTTTGCATGTTTGTCACACTTAAGTGTTTCGGAACATCAAAACAATTTAAACAATAGTCAAGGACAACACAAGTAAACACAAAATGCAATTTGTAAATGAAGGTGTTTATTATTAAAGGTGAAAAAAAATCCAAACCATCATGGCCCTGTGTGAAAAAGTGATTGCCCCCCTAAACCTAATAA
>JAFFST010055509.1:39413-41913 GCA_022414735.1 Noturus placidus
AACACCTTCATTTACAAATTGCATTTTGTGTTTACTTGTGTTGTCCTTGACTATTGTTTAAATTGTTTTGATGTTCCGAAACACTTAAGTGTGACAAACATGCAAAGGAACAGGAAATGAGGAAGGGGGCAAACACTTTTTCACAGCACTGTACAAATGATTTCAAATGACTGCCGATTTGTTCAGGACTGGCCAGCGTTCCAGCAAATTCAGCCCAAGAGCAGACCATCTGATGCAAAAAGAAGGCTTGAAGAACCCGAAAAATTTCATCACAGGATCTGCAGTAAGTCTTGCAACTTTTGGTGTCAACGTGCAAGCTTCTACAATCCGAAAGATACTGCACAGGTTTTACCTGCATGGGAGCAGGGCCAGGATTAATATTTCTGTGGAATAAATGATTGAAAAAGTTCATTTCCATGGTGGTTTTGTACAAATATACCAGCTTTATCAATAAGCACTGTTTCAAAGATGATCAAATGTTTGCTTGTCCAAACCTGACAGCAAAAGCCGACAATTTCCATGGGGTGTACTTATTTTTTCACATGACTGTATATAAACTCCTCGTAATGGCACATAAAGGCACACAGAGCATAGCTTTAGGTATATGGGATTGCCTTTTTCAGTCTGCGCACACACACACACACACAAACACACACACACACACACACACACACACACACAGATAAGATATGGGGCTGACAGACTGCTGTGTTCAATCTGTCAGCATGCATACAGTATGGCCGTGTATGGCCTCTGGCTGTTGACATAGGCTGTCCACAGTGCTCTGTGTGCTAATCCCCAAAGGCAGGCTCTGCCAAACTGGCCAGCTGTTTAAACAGGTCAGTGTGTAATGGTAGTGCTCGCCGGGCAGAGCCACAAGCCCGTCCTGCCAGCCCAGGACACAAGGGCATACAATCTGTCTGAGCTGCAATCAGTCATGCAACCTCATACTGGATAACGTGCAGGGGGAAAGGTTAGGAATGTAAAGCTGCTCAAATTAAATTAGATTCTAAATTTAAATATTATTTAAAGAATAAGAAATAGCATCTGATACACCTACACTCTCAGAAGAAGGGTGCTAATCTGTACCATGGGGGAACAACTTCTCTACATTCAGTGTATATGTATATTACATGGAACTGTAAATGCAGTTTTCCTTAACAATGATTCATAAACGTATTTATTATTGTGCCTTCAATTAGCTTTTAAAGAAACTACATGCACCGTTCCAAGAAAAAGTTACAAACTACAGGTACAAACGATGCGACACACCAGTGACAAGGAAAAGTAGAGTGTAGTACCCTATTTCTGAGCGTGTACAGATTACAGTCACATCTGGGTCAGTGGGAGGACATGTTATCATCACTGTACGTTGTCCGTGAGGGAGCAGGGAAAGGTCAGTGTGTGTGTATATCTCTCCACACATGTACACACTAACCGTAACTAAATATTCTCTTTATAATCACCTCATCATAGAACATAAACAGCATGTACTGTCTGACAGCTTCACCTCAATCTGTAAACACCTCAGCTGGAAATGAGCGTCTGTACAGAGGAGAGCAGGAGGAATCACGCCGTCCTCCCAGCTGCATGCAGCACGCTGCTCCTGCAGCTCAGTGCAGAGGCCAGATCCTGGCAGATCCTTCATTTCAGCATGTTATGCTTGTTCATGTGTATGAGCATGGCTCTTTTCCACTTCTACATTTACCAAACACCTTAATGCTGTAGCAGACATGGATTGTCTAGAAACAACGCAAGATCTAACACTATTACTATTTCTATTCCATGAGCTATAATATCTGCATCATTTGAATTAGTAGGGAAACAAGATCCATCCATCCATCTTCAACCGCTTACAACAAGATATTTCCCCCTTTATCCAGCAACTGAAGACTCTGCTTCTCCGCCAACATCACAGACTGCATTTACCTCCTTTCTGGGGAAAATAAGAGCTGTGTGAAGGGAAATAACTGGATCTGACCAGCAGATGCTTCATAAGGTCATTTGAACCTCATATTAATGAGTTTACAGCTTTAAAGGGAGGATTAAACAGTTAAGTGTCAACATGGGACAAATCCATCAGTAGGCTCTTAACGCCATTAAACATTTGGACCCTTTCATAACCATTTTGGTTATAAATAGTACGGGACTATATAAAGTCATGAGAGATGGCGGATGAAATGAAATGGCTGGGTTGGGGGTGCGCCATTGGCCGAAATCATTCTGAGAATCTCCTTTCATAAAACATTAGAAATAATCAAAAGCTTATTTGTTAGAAAATAATGAAAAGAAACAATTTTATTTAACATTTTAAATGAGTTCAAAAATGGATTTTATGACATCTTGTGGTTGCATGTGACCCGCTCACGCGCCGACGTCACGCCAAGTCTATCAGATGTGTTGTTTAGCTCGTTTTTTACAATATGAATTGACCAGTACGATTGATTTATAGGGCATATACCACTAAACCAGTTATGGGTATGTATTCATAGAGGTGTAT
>JAFFST010055509.1:64135-84277 GCA_022414735.1 Noturus placidus
ATGTTCCGAAACACTTAAGTGTGACAAACATGCAAAGGAACAGGAAATGAGGAAGGGGGCAAACACTTTTTCACACCACTGTATATCAATAAACAAAGATCTATCCGAGTGTGTATTTTGTATGTAAATGTAAATTATTTGGATTTAGTCTGGATGTAGATTACTGCAAGAGGTGCAACATGAAGAACATTGAGAAGGTTCTGATTTTCCCCAGGCTACACCTAGCATAAAGTGGATCAATACTTCACTCAATTTCTTAATCTTAGACCTACAGAATCCCTTACTGCAGTGTGGCCATACAGCCCCTCACGTAAGAGGAAGGAAAAGGGGTTGGTTGACTGAATGGTAAAATGGCATTGGCACACGGAATGACAGCAGATGATTCGGGGGAAGTTCAGAATTCAAATCAGATACATGTGTATACAGATAGCGCTTCTTATATTGTTATTGGTATGTTTCAGTAGTAAAACATCATTCTATAAGATTGTAGTGTGTGTCCATTGGAGAAAATATTTACCTTTAATTGTTGGTTTTCATTATTTCCATCTGACTCTGTCTTTATTTGCTAAAGTTTTATATTCATTCGTCTTTTCTATTTTATATACTGTACAGCTTTATGGCTTTGTCTCTAAATATGTTGTATTACTTATTCCTTGTATTTTGGTATGATGGGACGGAACACACCGAGGTCAGAGGAGATAATACGCTATGGCTCTGCCAGCCATAGGCCTGCTTCTCTCTTATCTTCTCCCTGACGCCATCTCTTTCTCTCTGCTCTGTACATAAACTGGCCTCTAAATCCTGAGCTGAGCTGGTGAAAATATTCTGAAATTATACTTGTATTAGTGAAAAGGATGATCCGAAGACTCCCCGAAACAGCATTCAAACCCGTGTTACTGTGACTGCAGACTTTAATACACTGAAAAAGACACACTATTAGCATCACATAAATATACATCAATAAAATTGGCTTCGCTCTGAACACATTTGACATTTTTACCTAAATTCTTTTGAATGTCAATGGAATCATTAAATATCAGATCCCACAAGTGAACCTTCTGCCATCATTCACACATTTAAATGACCATGTAATAATTAGCAATATCCATCCATCTTCTATACCATCCATCCATCCATCCACCCATCTTCTATACCATCCATCCATCCTCTATACCATCTATCCATCCATCCACCCATCTTCTATACCATCCATCCATCCATCCATCTTCTATACATCCACCATCCATCCATCCTCTATACCATCCATCCATCCATCCTCTATACCATCAATCCATCCACCTTCTATACCATCCATCCACCCATCTTCTATACCATCCATCCATCCTCTATACCATCCATCCATCCATCCTCTATACCACCCATCCATCCACTATACCATCCATCCATCCTCCCATCTTCTATACCATCCATCCATCCTCTATACCATCCATCCATCCATCCTCTATACCATCAATCCATCCATCTTCTATACCATCCATCCATCCATCCATCCATCCATCTTCTATACCATCCATCCATCCATCCATCATCCATCCATCCATCCATCCATCCATCTTCTATACCATCCATCCATCCATCCATCTTCTATACCATCCATCCATCCATCCATCCATCCATCCATCCATCCATCCTCTATACCATCCATCCATCCATCTTCTATACCATCCATCCACCCATCTTCTATACCATCCATCCATCCTCTATACCATCCATCCATCCATCCTCTATACCATCAATCCATCCACCTTCTATACCATCCATCCATCCTCCCATCTTCTATACCATCCATCCATCCATCCATCTTCTATACCATCCATCCATCTTCTATACCATCCATCCATCCATCCATCCATACCACCCATCCATCCTCTATACCATCCATCCATCCTCCCATCCTCTATACCATCCATCCATCCATCCTCTATACCATCATCCATCAATCCTCTATACCATCCATCCACCCATCCTCTATACCATCAATCCATCCATCTTCTATACCATCCATCCATCCTCTATACCATCCATCCATCCTCCAACCATCCATCCATCCATCTTCTATACCATCCATCCACCCACCATCCATCCATCCACCCATCTTCTATACCATCCATCCACCCATCTTCTATACCATCCATCTTCTATACCATCCATCCACCATCTTCTATACCATCCATCCATCCATCCATCCATCCATCCATCCATCTTCTATACCATCCATCCATCCATCCATCCATCCATCCATCCATCTTCTATACCATCCATCCATCCTCTATACCATCCATCCATCCATCCATCTTCTATACCATTCATCCACCCATCCATCCTCTATACCATCCATCCATCCATCCATCTTCTATACCATCCATCCACCCATCTTCTATACCATCCATCCATCTTCTATACCATCCATCCATCCATCCACCCATCTTCTATACCATCCATCCATCCTCTATACCATCCATCCATCCATCCATCTTCTATACCATCCATCCACCCATCCATCCATCCTTCTTCTATACCATCCATCCATCCATCCATCCTCTATACCATCCATCCATCCATCCATCTTCTATACCATTCACCACCCATCCATCCTCTATACCATCCATCCATCCTCCCATCTTCTATACCATCTTCTATACCATCCATCCATCCTCTATACCATCCATCCATCCATCCTCTATACCACCCATCCATCCTCTATACCATCCATCCATCCTCTATACCATCCATCCATCCTCCCATCTTCTATACCATCCATCCATCCTCTATACCATCCATCCATCCATCCTCTATACCACCCATCCATCCTCTATACCATCCATCCATCCTCCCATCTTCTATACCATCCATCCATCCATCCTCTATACCATCCCTCCATGCATCTTCTATACCATCCATCCACCCATCTTCTATACCATCCATCTTCTATACCATCCATCCACTCATCTTCTATACCATCCATCCATCCTCTATACCATCCATCCATCCATCCATCCATCCTCTATACCATCAATCCATCCATCTTCTATACCATCCATCCACCCATCTTCTATACCATCCATCCATCCTCTATACCATCCATCCATGCATCTTCTATACCATCCATCTTCTATACCATCCATCCACCCATCTTCTATACCATCCATCCATCCTCTATACCATCCATCCATCCATCCTCTATACCATCCATCCATCCATCCATCCATCCATCCATCCATCCATCCATCCATCTTCTATACCATCCATCCATCTTCTATACCATCCATCCATCCATCCATCCTCTACTGCTTCCTCCTTTATCAGGGTCACGGGGGAACCTAGAGCCTATCCCAGGGAGCATCGGGCACAAGGCGGGGTACACCCTGGACAGGGTGCCAATTAATTAGCAATATGATAACATGAGATTAAAAATGACCTTATATAGCCATGGCCATTGTGTCGACTCAGGACAGCTGTCAGTTGCTGCTACTGTTTAATGTTTAATTGTTTAATGAAATACACAACCTTCACCTTTGCTCGTTCACTGAGAGTAGGATAATGGTTGAGGGGCAGGAATTTGGCTGCAAGCCTTTTATAATTGACCACTCTGTGTACGAGAAGGTGGGACTTACAGAGAGGAGTTAAAGCAATGCATATATGTGCACATGTTGCAGTATTAGACCATAAGCACATCATAATGAAACTAAAGCTGAATCCTGGACATTTTCTCAGATTTAAACGCTTTTTTAAGGGCCAAAAAAGAGGACATGTTCGGGAAAAAGAGGATGTCAGGTGACCCTGACAAACGCTGTGCAGAGAAGAAATTGAGTTCATTTCTTCAAATGCACCTGGAGGTTGCTCATGTGAGGCACAACTGTCAAGCAAGGACCAGAACTATAATCAAGCAGCTGTCTATAACGTGTTGTGTCTAAAAATTCCTTTAATTGGTTTTAGATGAGAAAAAAAAGTTCATCCTGATAGTAGTCCCATGTTTTACAAAATGTACCTGTAATCTGATGGCTTTGTTTGTTTGATGTAACTGTAACGGATTACAGGCACAAGTTTCTTGTATCCCGATTGCGTAATGCCGTGACATGTACTGCGTTACTCCCCACGCCGGCCCATTATATATTGACCCTAAATGTGGAACTGTGAGCAATCTTGAGCACTACATCTGAACATAAGTTCTGAGTGTAAGAACAAGAAACGTTTGATGTACCTTGTAATGTGCTGTACACAGTAACATCCCTAGTGTTGAATTAACACCCATGAGTCCAATGGGCTTATATAAACACTGCAGGTGTTAAACCAACACTGGTGATATTGCTGTGTAGAGATCAGTTCCAAGGAGCTCGGAATATCCTGAGCCAAGATATTGAGGTTATTATATATATATACATATATATATATATACACACACACAGTATATATAACAAACTACAAGACATATCATCTGATCTTTCACAAGTTCATCAGTTCATTGTGAAGTATCACCCCTAGCTAATCACTAATGATGTCACTAAGCCTTTACGATTGAGTTCACTCGATTCTAGTTTTGATCCTGTTTCTTTAGTTTATTGAGTTGCTTTGCCTATCCTAGCCTGATCACCTGAACCATTACCTCGTTTATCACTTTGACTCTATCTTTGCCCTTTGGATTTGTCTGCTTTGCCATTTGCATCAATAAAACCTGCATTCGCATCCAAACCCCTGTCCATGCTGACAAGGTCAATGTACTTTTATTATGTATGGCCTTCCCCAGTTTACAAACACTTGTACATCCACGTTTTCCTTCCCTTCTGGAAACTGCTCTAGAGAGTAATGCTCACAATGATCTGAATTAATGCAAATGCATGAATATCTCCGTTTCCTTCCATGTGGAACTCTTTAAATGTTAAGTACTGTATGTTTTATAACAGGGTTGGTGAACTCAATTTCTGCCCAGGGCAAATCAGCATTTTCCTGAGCCCTTGAAGAGCCAAAAACGTATAGATATAATCATTTACATACTATACGTGCATCTATCCTCCAATCTGATCATGGTTAGGAGTCAGTTTATCATATTTGTGCTTTATAATGATGACAAAAATTAATCATACCGTATGGTAATATTTTACAGCAGCTGAAATCATAGGGCTTTTCTTCACAAAGAACACACATGCTCTCCATCAGGGTCAAAATTAATCATCTCTACACCAATCCAACATCGTTTTATGGAGTTGAAAAATGATCAGCATTTCCAAATCAAATCACAGCCTTAATTCCAACAGAAAGAAGAAATGCTCATTATGAATGTGAAAATGCACATATCTCTTACTCTGTAGCAATAATAATCTACACATGTACACACACTGCCTGTGTTAAAGTTGAGTGAATATATTCTACAGGCACATTTTAGGTCCCACAGTTAGAAGGTAATGTTCTGAATATGCACATGCTGAATGTTACTGTGACTTCTCTAATGAAATCCTGGCAGATCATGATACAACTCATGCAGCTAAAATCCCACGCTGTGCATGTCAAACATTTCTCATCTTCTGACCCTCAAAAAAGCTATTTAAATAACCCAGAGGCAATCATCTCCTGTCTTGGTAAATGGCAGATTCATTTAGAATATAACAAGGAAAACTCTCTGGCCCTCACGTTTGTCACGTTATGGAGGCTGAGACGGAAGCAAGTGCAGGTATGACAGTTTAACGAAACAACCACCACAAATCCAAAGTGTTATGCAGAAATCAATAAACAACGACAGGCAGAGGTCAGGTGAACAGTCCACACAAGGCAAGGCAAAAAGACCAGGTCTAAAACAACAATAAAGAAACACGGTATGAGGCTCGGTAACGACAGAGACAAGGCAACTGAGTGTAGACTTCGCCAGGAGTGAAGGCATAGAATAATAACGACAACAACAACAACAACAACAACAATAATAATAATAATAATAATAATAATAATAATAATAATAAGTGCTCCTCTGCTGGCTTATAAAATAGAAAAAATGGAAAATATAATAAGTCAAAAGAATGTAGTTGGTGTTATGAATAACAATATTTAGTGAAATTGGCCTTTAAGAAAAAGTAAATTAGTAAATTTAAGACTGTTTGTTTGACATGTAACCTGCAATTATAATAAATATCCCAGGAATCAATGCATTAACACAATGAAAATTGATCTGATTGTAGGTTTGAATATTCTCTGTGATAGATAATGTTTAATTCTGTCCCTCCTTTTCGATAGCACTGTCGATAATGTGTAAATAATAATTATTCACTGCATTGGTTACATGACAGAGAGAGAGAGACAGAGAGCGAGAGACAGAGAGAGAGAGAGAGAGAGAGAGAGAGAGAGAGAGAGAGAGAGAGAGAGAGAGAGAGAGAGAGAGAGAGAGAGAGAGAGAGAGAGAGAGAGAGAGAGAGAGAGAGAGAGAGAGAGACACAGAGAGAGAGAGACAGAGAGGTTATTTAGTCAACAAGTAACCTCGCACTCCTGCAGGTGATCGATACGTACGTAACAAACCGGGTCAAAAATCAAAAACAAAAATCCATTTATTAATGGATAAAAATATATTTATTCCCAAGGTTTCGGTCCCAAGACCTTCATCAGGCATTTAGCAACAATCTATTCAACACAACCTCATTTCAAATAACACGTCCAAAACCTCCTTTTTTTGTCAGCCAAGAACTGGTCATAAATATTCAGTTAATTTGGTCATTACTTGTTCGTCCTCTTACGTTGTCTATCTGATTCGATGTCCTCGCGGTCTCGGAAAACATCACGCCAACTAAAACATAGAATCAGTGAATATAAGAGAAGAAAGAAGAAAGGATCTATTAGAAGAACGGATGTTAATTATCCTGAGTTCTTTCTTGTTTCCGAACACGTTTGTGGTATTGAAACAGTGATTGTGCCACCGAGCGGGCGATGTAGAAACGCTGTGAAAGAGACGCGTTATTTTGGTTTGTTGCTCTTCAGACTTTATCACCTGTGGGCATGAACCATGCCGTATTGTTTAATGTGATGCTATAGAGTCGTGTTTGTTTGTTTATGTCCACTTGTCTAGGTCATTTGTAAAAGGTTCTGATGTAACCCTTTTATATGATGATGTGGTTACAGTGATTGGTCATGTGACGATTTTAAATGAGATTGTTGGTATATGCCTGATGAAGCTCATGGGAATGAAACATTGTGAATAAAGCTATTTTGATGTGTGCAAGTACTGTTACTGTGCGGGAATTTCTAGGTTTTTTTTTTTCTAACAGAAGTTTTCCCATGTGTGATGACCACGCGCCTTCAGATGTGTCACGTGTGTATATAATAATGCAGACTTGGTGTGTTAGAGCTGAATTGTTGTGCTATTTGCTGCTGCAGCACATACTGATGCCGAATGAACGAATGAGGAATGAATACAAACATGTGGTGTTTGATGCTGCCGTGTCGGGTAGTAAAGAGAGAACGTACTCAGGAGTGCCAAAACTCATGTGTTCTTCACCAGTTTCTGTCACACACCTAACGTCTCCATTTCTCCATCTGTGATCTTTGGAGATGTTTGATCCACTCGACCCGTCCTCTTCACAGTGTGTAGAGACGATACAGACACACGTCCAATTCCAGGTCGATTCAGAACATTTCCAGTTGACTGGAACTTCATTATTGCCCTGATGGTGGAAATGGGCGTTTTCAATGCTTCTGCTATTCTCTTATAGCCACGCCCCATTGTGTGAAGCTCAACAACCTTTTGCAGCACATCACAGCTATATTCCTCGCTCTTACCCATCGTTATGAATGACTAAGGGAATTTGGCCTGTGTGTTACCCCATATTTATACCCCTGTGAAACAGGAAGTCATGGTTGAACAATTTCCTCTTCCTAGTGACCCAAGTGTACAAACTTTTTATTATTTATTTATTTTTTTTTTAAATATATATAATATTAATGAGAATATACTTCAAATATATTTTTCTCAAATGAATTCACAGGGGTTCCAATAATTGTTGCACACCTATATTTAGCTACGTGTATTTGCACGGTTTGATATCCATGAGAGCAGAGTATTTTAGTGAATTTCTTGAACAAAATATCAGAAGGTTGAACAATAAAGATCATGTTCCACAGCCTTATTTACTCGTATTTATCAAGGGTGCCAATATTAGTGGAGGGCGATGTATGTACACCGATACATTTAAATATGAAAATGAACTGTAAATTCAGTAACATGAGCTAAAATATTGTCCAAAGGCCCCTTAAATCTGTATTTTATCCAGTCGATCCGATACTATGTTCTCTTCAGAAGAAGACTGCAATGAACGTTCTGTCCTTCATGCAATAACCGCAGTGAGATGTTTAAAGTGGAAAGGTTTAATTACTCCAGAGACAGCAGACAATCAGTCACAGCTGACATGCCATGCTTGAGTTTTTTATGAAGACATAAAAAAAACAATAATAATAAATAAATAAATGTCAAAGGCTGGCCTAACATTAAACATGGCTCTATTACTGTGAAAACAAGAACGTTCACAGGACAGAAGGAGCTGAAGGAAACATTCAGCTTCACCTTTTCAGTTTCACTCGTCAACAACAATGAGATGAAGTAATTACCTGGAAACACCTGTCGTATGTACCTGTACACACATGAGCAGGTATACCTCAGCTTTCAGCCACTCACATTACAGGCAGAGAAGCACTAATGACGTGTCGTCTGATTATTCTGACATCATGGTCCAAGTTGAGACAGCGGTTCTGCTGAAGTATCTAATGAACTGTTCCACTGCTTAGCAATTACAGCTAGCAGAAACTGGTGCATTATGGGAGCATTAACAATGTCATCATCCTGATTACAATGCTCACATCTAACTCCAGAGAAAGGAAGAATGAGCTCTTGGACTTAATTCCTGGCAGAGAAATTTGCTTTATAGCTATACAAAATGTCCGCATGTGTTCTTTTTAAATACAAACCAAGTTCTAGCGTGTTTATTAGATCAACTGGGTGACACGCAAGGCCTGGAGTTTTCACAGCTTTACACACAGCTCAATAAATATCTCAGTCAAGCATTAACTCTGTGAGATCAAACTCAGTATTTCGTATCTATAAGATTCGGCTCTGTAGTGGAGAACTCAAAGCTAGCAGGTATAAATAATAATGAATCAATTTGTATAGCGCTTTTTACAATGGACATTGTCTCAAAGCAGCTTTACAGAAATATCATTTTACATTTACAAGCGACTTACAAATGAGACACACTCACACACCAATGGGAGCAGAGCTGCATGCAAGGTGCTAGCTTGCCATCGGGGGCAACTTAGGGTTCAGTGTCTTGCCCAAGGACACTTCGGCATGGGATCACCCCGGCCGGGATTCCAACCACCAACCCTACGATTAGTGGATTAGTGGACACCCCGCTCTACCGACTGAGCCACAGACACCCTAAATCAACATTTTGGGGTAAAAATCTACACATGGTTGCCTGTAATACAGGATAAATTGGTTGTAAGATTATTTTATAACTATATTATAGGATAGCAATGCTATACGTCCACCAATGTCATCATCACTGAAAGTCAGATATTACATGAATATAACCTCCAATCATTCCTTTTCTCGAAACATCCTGCAGGCAGAATGAAGTCACTACTGTATATAAACAATCACTCCTTCTCTGTTCTTTAAGCGGTGGAGATTGTTAACTAACACAATCAGGAAGACATTTTGTAAGTGTTTCAGGACAAAAAGCACATTTGATCCAGTCGTGTTGCGGCGGCTGAATCATTTCTTATAGATCCGTTTCGGCCATCTTTGTAGACTTTGTAATCGAGTTAGATGTTGTTTCAACGTTCCTATTGATTTCAGAGTGTTATAGAGATAACACTGCTGAATTGTCCTCTCATCATTAAGATTTATACGATCTAGTCCAGAGATTCTTAGCACGCAACGTACTGCCAGGGACTCCTTTAATTATAAAATAAATTCCACAGATCCACTGATTTAAAAGTGAAAAGAGTCTAACAATTAAAACCTTAAGCTACTTAATTAAACGTGTATAATAATATCTTAGCTACTTATTGAAGCCATAGAACTTTTTTTTTTCTTCATTACTGAACATTCCACCAATAGGGTCGCATGTTCTGAGGTATTGAGATCTGGCTTAAACCCATTGAATTTAAGTGACCAGCCAACAGCATTAATAAATAAATAATAATTATAATAGCGTTGATAATAGTGTATAGTGTTTTACACCACTGTAAGAAAAGGAAAATAAAGGAAATACTAGCTATTGTTACGAAACAGGACTCAAGACAGGAAGTAAGCGCAGGAGTGCAGTCTTAATAAACACACGAGGAGGCGGGAAACCAGGTCTAAACATAAAACTCAAACTAAAGCATAGAGCATGAAACGTAACAGGGTGTGGGAACTCTACCACATTTAACTCACTTAAACAGCTCACTTCAAACTAGAGACGAGGCAGGAAACACTCCTCGAATTATGGCATGACCACATCATTTAACTAGAGATACTCTTAACTCTGGCATGGCACAAACACACTTGACTACGCTTAGCATGAACACCCTCAGCTAGGCTTAACCTAAACACTCTTAGCTATGGCATGGCATCAACAGTCTCAACTAGGCATCGCATAAACTCTAAAGTACGACAGCACACAAACACTCTCGACTATGACAGGGTATAAACTAACGACAGACAGAGCATGGCAACCTCACCAGCTGTCGTCTTACTGTTAGTCCTGACGCCACTAGTCCTTTCTCCACTTTACATTACTTTACTTGGCGTTACGTTAACCCGGGGGTTTAAGTAGCCAGTCTCTCGATTGCCGACAGCAGGCAACACTTGACCCAGTTTTAGCGTCCATGAACACTTCAATCACGTACGCATGCGTGTTCTCGAGCCGCCCGTACGCGGGCGTGTTCTCGAGCCGCCCGTACGCGGGCGTGTTCTCGAGCCGCCCGTACGCGTGCGTGTTCTCGAGCCGCTCGTGCGCGTTGTCACCACAGCGCCATCTGCTGGTGGTACCGTAATAGCTATGCTTTAACATTCTGAGAATCACCAAACTAGTAAATGCCTTAGTTACTGTTACTGAACTCATACATTTATAAGACATTGATTTTTCTTTTAACAAGAGGTCAGATGCAAAAGCATCCGAGCATGAAGAACATCTCAAATGAAAATAAATAAAAAAGGCTATTTTAATAATATACTAATTTGGTGTTAATTTTAATAATCCCGCACAAATGGATAAAACACACACACATATATATATATATATATATATATATATACTTCAGCAGGTCTTACCTGTGACTGATAATTCGGTGGTTCTTCGAACCAGAAAGTTTCCAAATGTTAGTTCACAGGTGTAATTTCCAATGTCGTCTTCTCTCACTTCCTTAATCGAAAGCATATCTTTCCTCCTTACAATGCTTTGTCGCCACTGTTTGGGTTTACACTCCTTTTTTTTGAGAGAAAGGAGACAGACAGAGAGAAACACAGTAGTGTTATAGAAAATGCCATTCATGATAGCCCTACATGCACATTTCACTGAGCTGACGTGTTCATAAATGGACTTGAAGTGGGAGGTCTCTGACTGACTGCGGTACGAGGAGTGCTGTAAAACGCCAGAGGTGACAGTTTTAACAACAGATCTGTTTTCAGTCCTGAGTGCTGGCCTGGGAATCTCTCTAACGCTCTCTCTCTCTTTCTCTCGCCTTCACCATACTCAGACTAACAATATTCAAACGTGTTCTAGGGATCACCCGAGCTGTTGGCAGATGCTAGATAAACTCGTATCGCCTTCTTACACTTTATCACCTCTAAATGCGACGTGTAACAGATGGAATAGGAGTAGAAGGAACAGCAGAGTGGTGTAAGATGGGAAAGTCGTTCCATTCGGAGAGAGATGTGGAATCTGTTGCACTGCGTTACATGGATTCACACGATCGTGTAAATAGACACTGACGATAAAGGTGCGGTCGAATCAGACGTTAACCTTTCAAACCTATTTTAAAACTTAATCCGACTTTCAGTTGTTTTAGAAATGCACAGTGTCACAAAGCTCTTACCTTATACCACACAAGCTCTGGGTCTTTACCCGGCTGGACGTAGTCATCTATATCAGGACAGAGGACGTCCTTCCCCTTACTCAATTCAGCCTTCTCCATGTACTTCATTTTAGAGTTATAGCACAGGTCTGTGTCATTTTCTGACACAGTTAGTGACATGGACACTTTCATGCAGTATGTGGAATTTCTGGAAGAAAAAAAAAAGAAAGTTAAAGTAAAAATTGGACATTCTGGAATTCTATAATTCAAATTTGAACGAAGCATATAAAGTTTTCATTGTTTAGTTTGCTTTCTTTTGTGAATGTTAATGGAAACCAGCCTTCCATCTTAAACAACAATAAAAACGTGTAGGATTATTGTCACTCTTGCTTTTTTCCAGCCCGGGAGGTGGGCACCAGGCCCATTTTTCCGGTGAGTTAGAATGCTGTCTTCAGCAGCTTTACCGTGCAGCAGAGTGCAGTAACAGCTACAATTGAATTTATTCAAAGACACCTCCCTAAACACTAGTATAAGCAAAAAAACAGGACAAGTAGACAGAAGCTATAAAAGGACAAACTGTACTGGGCAGATGTGATAAGGTATAGCTCATGGGGATTATGCTGGATAACAGGAACGGTACACTCAGACTTGTACTGTAAATACTGTATGGAATTCCATCGTTCATAGACGAGTTTTGATGGAGCATGGTAGGATAACGCCAGTGTTTTAATGAAGCATATGAAAATTAAAACGTACTGCTGTTATGCCTTCAGTCATTTGTCCTCTGAGTATCCAGTGTTCATCGTCCCCTTGCCTTCTAACCGCTGCTGCTGCTGCTACTTCTCCCAGCTTGCATGTTTTTATCTCACTGTCCTACGTTACTTCATTCCGCCATCAGCATTCTGACCTTGTATATTTCCAAGCATATATCCTATAATCCTTGTCCAAACACAGTGCAGTTGACGTGAATGGAAACACTTGTGAAATGGCCAATGTGGTTAACCTGTTTAATACAGTCACCGGAGCTATTCAGGGGTCAACATTGAAAGCTCAAAGTCTCAGGTGTGTTGTAGTGTCTCAGTTACACCACCTGTAAGAACCCTAAACTGTGCCTACCCATGTTCAGGACACTAGTATTACACCAGTGGCCCCATTCTCTCACTCATTCCAAGCTAACTTGACTACACCAGACAAGTCCACATTATTTATTTGATCTTTTATCATCCCACATGAGGGAGGTGAGCAACTGCACATTAGACAAGGCTAGCACCCAGCCTCAGATTAAGGCCTTGAAGCAAGAACGGTTTGCTTTAAGTAGTTGGAATAAAAATGGTATTTGATCCACTGGGACTTGAGAATAACTAAAGATTGACATTCCTACCTTCCTCCTGGATTCTCTTCTTCATCCCATACCCAGCTAACAGAACATAATCGTATCTGTCTTCTCAGAAGAAGTGCTAGCCATTCAAGTTAAGACATCATAGCCAACATGCACTTCGCTATTACTGCAGCATAACTGACCACTAGCCAACACATAACAGTCATGGGAATCAACACCCAGGTCAAGGGTGAGTAGTCCACATTCTGCGATCAACGCAAGTGCATTCACTATCTATACAAGTAGGTACGTAACATTACAGCGTATTGTCTCATATCATCTAAAATAAGGCTCTCAATTTGAGACGCATCGAACAATCCACTCAACAGACTGCATAATGAAGTACGCTAGTTGTCTTTTTTCCTGTGAGGTGTAATAAACCTTTAATCAAGGCCACTATAAATCCTCTGAATTGAACTTCCTGTTGTCTCGGATCAGGAGAGTCTACAGGCATTTCAGCACTTCTAAACCCATTGTTTTTCATGAGCTAATATGCTAGCATATACAAGCATTTTAACTTGCACTAATATCATTACATCTACAGCTACGTACATCACGTAGAACACACACACACACACACACACACACACACACACACACACACACACACACACACACACACACACACACACTTTCTGCTGTTTTAAGATAACATTTCCCAGCTGATTCCCAGATTAATTCAGCATGGGATTGGGAAGTTCACAGCTGCAGATATGAGCTCACTCAGTACAGTGGAGAACATAGGATGATAGAGGGCTGCCTGACTTCACACATTCCCCCTTAAGCATCACAAGTGTGGCAGGTTTTTACACCTAATTGTGACAGTTTTAAAACAAGAACTACAAAAAAAGGCACATTCCTTTTAAATGGGCTAGGTGTTTTTGTTCAGTTATTTATTTATTTATTATTGATTGATTGATTGATGTAGTTGGAGTAAACATTTCACTGAGACCTGGCAACCCTGCACACCACTGAAAGCCTGGCCAGAGAGCTACTGCCTATTAGCCATGTTCATTTTGTTACATTGAATTGTGTAATGAGTT
This sequence comes from Noturus placidus, assembly GCA_022414735.1. Lineage (NCBI taxonomy): Eukaryota > Metazoa > Chordata > Actinopteri > Siluriformes > Ictaluridae > Noturus > Noturus placidus. Next base: position 78,608 of record JAFFST010055509.1, read on the forward strand.
GAAAATGGAAACCTGAGACACATATTCAGATGATTTTTGCTGTGTTGAAAATGTATTTCATCGAGGTACCACCACGTCATGAACACCAGGTCTGTTCACACTTTAATTTGTAAGGAACTGTTCAAAACATCACCTGTCTTCTCTTCTCACCAATAGGTGCACTTATAAGTGCAAGCTCAGGAAAAATGTGGCTTTAGGAGAACTACTTTGCCTGACCCCAACCTTATTTGAAGCTTCCATAAGTCTAATATTTCATGGTAAAACCTGCAAACTATCTATAACTATCTACATTGCTATGCCAAGCTCATCAAAATGCCACTGAAAACCCAATTGTCCCAATTTTACCATAAACTCCACAGGTAGAGAATATCTGACAAAAAGCACAGAGGTTTTCAGTTAGCCCACAAGCCTGAGGATTTCTCTCACAATTTTCAAAGAGAAGATGCCATAAACATTTTTTTCCCAGTTAAGTGACTATTTTGGTCTTGATCTTAGTTTAAAGCTGATGAAAATTTACACAAATGTCAGACCATGGGCCGAGCCCCAAACACCATATGCAGCCCTAAATCTGGCTATCATCTACAGTCAAATGCACAGAATCAATCAGGAGTGTGAGAGATTACTACACACCTTCTGACAGAATCAACCAAAGTACAATACAATTGGGCCAAATGTAAATTGGGCAGAATTTACATATAACTATTCTATTGGCTTGACCCTGTTCTGATGTGTGCTACAGTATCAGCATCCTCTGTCTGAAAACACCACTATTACCACCCAATTTCCACGTTCCATCCCTCCATCCCTCCCTCCATCCCTCCATCCAGCCCTCCATCCCTCCATCCATCTCTCCCTCCTCCCTCCCTCCATCCATCCCTCCCTCCATCCATCCCTCCATCCCTCCATCCATCAATCAATACAGGGCGGCTGTGTCTCAGTCGGTAGAGCGGGTTGTCACGAATCCACTAATCGTAGGGTTGGTGGTTCGATTCCCAGCCCATGTGACTCCACATACCGAAGTGTCCTTGGGCAAGACACTGAACCCCAAGTTGCCCCCGATGGCAAGTTAGCGCCTTGCATGCAGCTCTGCTACCATTGGTGTGTGTGTGTGAATGTGTGAATGAGACACAGTGTAAAGCGCTTTGGATAAAAGCGCGCCATTTATTTACCATTTACATATATCCTTTCGTAGACCTGTGGTTACTGGTCCCTTGGTTGAGTGGTATGTCTTCCTCCTACTTACTGGCACAGGCTACTCCTAGCCTCTAAGATATGTAGGTGGCTTCAGTAATACGTGGCCTGAGGGGGAGTGGAGGAGTTGGCCCCAAAGAACAATGCTGAATTCCTTGCACAATCAATCTGGATGCTGTCCTTAACAGACAATTACTTTTCAGCAGCATTGTCCTACTAATCACTGTTCCCTCCCATGCCACACATGCTTGAGCCATGCTTGAAAGAAGGTCTGAAGAAATGTTGTATTTTAGTTTATGATTGCATTAAGTACCCCATTTGTGTTTCCTCCTATTTGGATACAAAAATAAGACCTGTACATTTTCAACAGAACGCATACTGCATGTAGGTAAACATGATAATATCTTAGGAATTCAACAGCCCAGGTAATTCTGCACTCACGGTACCGCTTCAACATAGATGATATGTACTGCTTGTTTCCTAGAGGAGACAAGTGGAGTCCGCCGCTGACATTTTCATAACATCAATATGGAAATAATATCATTCCCTCTGCTTGGCAATGCGGGCAGCTTTACAAATGCCTGCAGAAATGTATTGTGTTTGCTCAGCCATTCAAGAATGAATAGCAATGATGGGAGAGAGATGAACCTGGTCAATGTTGCATTAACTTTTGAGGAAACTAAGGGGGAAAATAACACTGGAACAAAACTGGGTGATGGAAGAGTGGACGTAAAAGGGGAGTAAGAGAACCTAATGCTTAGAGGCAGCTTTGATAGTCAACAGCGCAGAAGATTGAGTGAGGCCTTTGTTTTCACGCATTATGGAAATAATGGTGCAAGCCTACAGAAAATGACTTGCCAGGACTGATGTTCACTCATGACATAACTTCACATGTCATGGCCCTCAGGGACAAGTCCATCTTTGGCCACTAGAGGACACCCTGCTTGTCCTTGCAGAACTACTTCTTCTGTTGTCGTCCTCCATTTTGAGTTTTAACCATTTCCATGTGTGTTTCATTTTCATGAATTAATTAATTAGTGCTCCTATGTAAGTTCCCGGGTTTTTGTCTCAGTTGCTGGAACATTGCATCGAGGTTATGTTTGTGGTTCCGTGTTCTCACAGCTGTTATTGTTCAGTTTATGCACTGTATGTTTTTCTCAGTCCTGGTACCTAGTGCGTTTATTCCTGAGCCTCTTTCCCCAAGTCTGTTTCCCTGGGCCTGTTCCCTGTGTCTGTCTCCTAATAAAGAAGTTCTGCATTTTGTACCGGTCTTGCTGGACTCCCATCATGACATCACAAGGTTAAACGATTAGAAACGGGTGAACGGCCAGCCAGGTCAAGTTAAACCTTCCCTGATTATGGGATATAGACAATCTTTATAACCGTTACACTCCTACATCCTTTGTGATTACGGATGTGGACTCTATCTTGTCTGGGTTGGCTGATTTTTTGCAAGAAAAGTGCACACACCCCATCGAGATTAACAGACAGTGGTACTGACTGAATGACACAATGGTACAAGGAAACAAATGAATACAGATCGCTGCATCTGATCCATTCCAATACTGCGAACGGGATGGCATCAGCTGTCCATAGCTTATTACTGACCATGCAGCAGGCACTGTGTTCTTGATAGCATTGACTCCAGGGATAACGAGCAAATTCAGCATCAAAACTCTGAGATAAGGTTGGTTATGGGCCATGAGTCAGCCACACAGCAATGCAATAAACAGCCCAAACACACTGAGTGTAAGTGAAAAATGATGGTGAAGTTCAGGTGCCAATCCAACATGACGTGAAGATAAGAGACACAGTAACGCAGATGGACACCTGTGCAAATGCAATGCCCCAAGCCTCCTGCTGCTGCTGCTGCTAAATATTCTGTGTGCCACTGTTAAACCTGCTCATGGGGAACGACTGATCATGTCTAAGGAGGGATAAGTGATTGATGCTCCAGAGCGGGTTTCTGTCCTACAGTGTCTTTCACTTCTCTCTGTTTGTCTGGGACCTATTGCCCCAGTTCTGTATTTGTCTCTTATGTCTCGTTTGTAGAAGGAAGAATGGTTTACCCTCGTGGGATTGTGGTGAGGAGCAGGAATATAATATTAATATGATAATGTAATAATGGTATTACTGTGTACCTGTGTGTATATTCTCGCTAGGAGCAGAGCTGGCATGGCAACTGAAAATGGAGTCTTCTCCTGAAAAGCAGTGGAGAGAAAGCACTTCCTCTGCTGTGTTAACGGTACTCGTGTGTGGCGCACTGCTGAGGTCGCATGGAGGACGTGTGCATATGCGCATTCTCGCTTTCAAGTGCAAATGTTTCTACACGTACAGAAAAGAACAGATACTTTCCTGTGAAATGTTTTTCATGTGCACTTGCACATAATTTATTCATTGTTTTTGTACATTTGTTGTTGTTGTCAATAATTAGGATATTACACAACACGTGAGAAATGACATTAATCGAGATTTTAATGAAATAATTTCTGACATTTACAGAACTTTGTCATAGTAAAGGTAACCTGTTGAATTCTTAATGTTTAAACACTTGTGTAACACAAAATAAAAGAATGCTTGATCTTTTGTATCAGCGATTAAGAAGCTTGAAGAACAAATAATGAACATCAAATTATGTTATATGAAAATCATTCTTTTATAAAAATTAAAAAATAAGAAGTTAGTCAGTAGTTGGTACGGACGGATAACTGCTTAACTGGTGGTTAATTGTGGTTGGTTAACTGCCGAGCATTCCCAAAGGATTCTATACTCGGAACCTTTCAGCGAGCAGTTAAAAGTGCAGATGTACTGTAGGTTGAATGCCCACAGTACAATCTCTGAATCTAGGAAATAATCGATGAGCTTCCATTCTAGGAAATCATATGATGATTAAAAAAAGACCTCATGAACACCCCACAAATCCAGGATCAAATTTTGTCTGGCTAAATTGATTGAGTGCATCGGCAGGGTCACATGATGCAGGTGGCAAGGTTAGACATGCACTAGTGAGCTCCTCACACTGGATTATTCATTGATAATCCTTCAGTAATATCCATTTTCGAAATAATGGTTTGGATTTATATCCTATTTAAAAGTCTTTACTGCTTATGGCAGTATATAACCTGCATCAGAAAGGTCATAAAATACAACTGAGCAGGAATACCCCCGAAGCTAACAAACATGGCCGACCCAGAAGGCGAAACTTCATTGCAAACTCTCTGGAAAGAGATTAAACCAGCGAAGATATCAGCAAACAAATTGACCAATGTCATTCAGTTTAAATTGGCCTGCATTGAAAGCTCTACGCCAACACTGTCTGAACAAATGGGTGAGGTTGAAACTTTGGGTTAGGGCTGCAGGGGAGGATTTGTGGGACACTCCTTCTATAACTATTTGCTTGGAGAAGGACATTTCCTTAAGGATAAAGTGTAAGATCTGGAGAACAGAAGCAGGAGATCAAACACTTTGGATTGTTTCTGAGGGAGGTAACATGGCTAATTTCTTTTATTCCATGAGATCCTTGGCCTGGAAAACTTTCCGTCCTCCCCGATAATCAAGACAGCAAACAGAAGAGGCAACATATTATCGGACAGACTGACTCCTAAAATAATCCTGGCGAAATTCCTGAACTTCAAAAGAGAAGCAGAAAATCTTTCAATTTGCGAGAGAACATAAGGCTTCTTCTGACATTCACAGGCATTCACTTCTTCCTGGATTTTAGCACAGAGGTGCAGAACACATGTAAGATTTTGAGAGATCAAGACATGATAGGGAAGCCTCCATCTCTCCAGAGCTCTAGCCTGAGATCAACGAGGTGGTCTCCCCTGCTGAGCTACAGTCAAGAGGTCAACGTGGCGACCCCAACAGGGTAGTCTCTCCAGCAGCCTCTCTCTGTTCCAGCCAGAGGTCGAGAAGGCAACCACCCATGTTCTGCTCCAGCCCAAGGCAAATGAGATGGCCTCACACTTCCTACTCCTGCCAGAGGTCAAGACAACGGCCTACTAAGTCGTGCTTCTGCTGGAGGCCGACGGCAAGGTCTCCCAAGTTCAGCTACAGCTGGACACTGACATGACGGCCTCCGCAGTTCCGTTACAGTTTGAAGTTGACGGCATTTCCTACCAAGTTCTGCTCCTGCCCAAGGTCAAAAAGATGACCTCCCATGACATGTTTGAGCTAGAGGCTGACGAAACAACTTACCAAGCTCTGCTCACATCTGAGGTGGACAATACAGCCTCCCATGTCATGCTCCTGTCTGAGGCCAACAACAAGGTATCCCATGACCAGCTCACACCTAACACTTGTTCCCCTCTCACGACCTTGACAAGTCTAGCTCAACCTGCTCCTTATCTGTCACCAACCTACAGTGGTGTGAAAAAGTGTTTGCCCCCTTCCTCATTTCCTGTTCCTTTGCATGTTTGTCACACTTAAGTGTTTCGGAACATCAAACCAATTTAAACAATAGTCAAGGACAACACAAGT
>JAFFST010055509.1:144307-176331 GCA_022414735.1 Noturus placidus
GAGGGAGGGAGGGAGGGAGTGAGGGGGAGAGGGAGAGAGAGGGAGAGAAACATTCTGAAACATTCTGCCTGTTTGAGTGAGTTCATGTGAACAACTTTCACTGTTCTACAGTACAATGCTTTTTTCTTTCGTAAGTTCAAGCTCCTCCAGCTGCAGAGATTTGAAAGACAATACAGAGCCAGCAAATTATTCTAATTGTTCCACTTACAGTGGAATTATTTCTAACTTTGGACAAATGTCTTCTTTCAGATGTTGTACATTTCTTCTGTAACTGCTTGGCAAAATAGCAAATATCTCATCCCTCAATTTCTAAGCAATTCTTATTGAGCACAAGCCAAACAGTTTCCACTGAACTCCAGCCACCATCATCCAGTAAGTCTATCAGTTTAGTGACTCCGTTCTTCACCAGAATTCTCCGAATGTTTACTGATGACAAAAGTCTGGTCTGAATCAATTGATTATGAAATAAAGTTTCCTCATTAATCCAGTAATCGAGTTCACTCAAATTTCTCTCCCCTTTCAGGACATAGGATTAGTAACTCCAAGCGTGTAACACTGACTTTAAGTGAGATTGTCGAGACTCCTCCCACCGTTCTCAAAAACAGGTGTTTCCTTTACACCTGCAACTGAAAACCCACCAGAACTCTCATTAACTTACATAGAAGAGGTTCAATCACAAGACTATATAATAGTCCAGAAAGAGGACCACCCAGTCTAATAGCTCTTGTGACTGTTACTGGGGTTCTTAATCCTCCACCAGCCTTAATCATCACTGACACATCACAATATAACCATTTATCATCGGAAAAATTTTCACCAATTCCAAAATTCTCTAAAACCTTAAAAAGATATTCCTGGTGTACGCTATCAAACGCCTCCTCGATCAACTGACAGGAAAACAATATGTTTGATCTTTCTGAATCAACATTTAAAATGAACAAATAAATAAATAAAATATAATAATAAGAACTATAATAATAATAATAATAATTAAGCCTACTTGTGTTGTAAATAAAAATCAATCTTTAAGTCAAAAAGAAATCTTCAGAGTCTGAGAGTTTTTCTGGAAGTCAAAAATCATAAAACTTTATTGTAAACAACAAAGCGTGGTCGTCTGCAGAGGACCTCGAATACATCAGCAACATTGCTATTTAAACTTCCCCCTCAAGCAGTAACTTTACCCTTAGGCGTGGCGTTTAACTAACCGGACCAATCACAATCGCCGGACACAGTGTGCCGGACACGCGCAGTAACTTGTATGTTTCCTCAAAGGGTTAATCTTGTTTCAGCAGTGGGGGTGTCTAAATGCAGGACAGTCCTGTCCTGGCGCTTTAAACTCCCATCAATTCTCAAGTTATCTCAAATCTGCAAGCCCAGGGGCTTTTGTTTACCTTTGGTTAAACTCCCCTTTACTTAGCTCCCAAAAAGTTTCAAGTTTATTGCTTTTTTATTGCTTTTTTATTGCCCCAGATGGCCACGTTTAAACAAACACAAACGCCAATCGTATATACTTAGGGTAATCTGTTTTCTCTCAGGGCTTACTGCATGGGGGGTACAAGACTTCAGTTCATATTCTAATGAAGCATTGTTCTACATCTTATACACTGAATCAAGTCTAAATATTTAATCATGCTGTAAGAAAAAGTCTAAATGTTTAAATGTGGGTGACATATTGGATACTTCATTAATATATTTAAAAGTGAATTATACATATTACATCATAGGTGAATTGTACATATTCCATGTATATTTTCTATACTTGCTATAGATTTTGATAATATTTTATAATTCAAACATAATAAGGACACTGGTAATAGCAAAAGTACGATCCACATTCAACTAACAGGAAGTACTTTATTTTTTAAACCATTCTAGTAGAACTACATAAAAATCTTCCCCTAATGTTCCCCAAAACTGTTTGTAGAACTCAGCTCTTAACCGTCTCTCCCTGGACCCGTAGACAACAGCTGCACGGGTTCTGTTGATTCTCCATATGTAATTCTATCATCCAAGGCTTTTTTTCTTCTTTTCTCCAACTGTGGTAGATCCTTAAGTAAGTCCTTGGAACTATCAGGAACAGTAAAAAAGTCCAGCACCAGCTACCAGCGGATTTGTTGTTAAAGTTCGATCAGGACACTGAAGCTACATCTCTTTATATTAAATCATCCTTTGGGGCATCCATGTCCTTAATGGAACAGCTCCTTGCTCTTATGAGTGCACCTTTCTTTTGTTCTTGTTACAGAGATCCAAGTTCTTTCCCTTTTTTGTTTAAAATGGTACCTTTGATCTTTAATCCTTTGTTATTTCAAGTCCTCTTCCAAACTTTTTCACATCTGCAAAGGTATGAGCAGAAAAGGCTTGACATCTCTTTAATTTGTACCTTTCCCAACTCCCATCATTGACTACGATTTTCAAAATCACTTTTATTCCTTTCAGTTTCTCCCAAAACATTTTAAAGCGATCACAAAAACACTGTGTCTCTTAGCATTTTACTTCATGTTAAAATAAAAAATAATCATGTGATGTTCAGAAAAACCATGAGGCAGTATTGATGCATTCATTACCCGATATCTTCAACCATCTTACTTAAATAAAATCCATCCATCCTAGCCTTTCTTTCTACTTTATTCCAAGTATAACGCCTTACTCCTATATTCCTTCTTCTCTATACATCTATTAAATCATATTTACCAACTACGGTATACTGGACAGTGCCTCAGCAGAATGACTATGTGGCTCCTCACCATTTCTATCAATTATAAAATGAATGGTATAGTTCCAGTCCCCTCTTAAAACTAACCACACATTGTCATCTAATTTTTTAAGAGCTTCATCGAATTTATCAAAAACCTCTTATTCTTTACACTCCACTATTTGGAGCGTACACATGTACTAGAAAAACAGTGTGTATGTGATTGTGCCCTGCGATGGACTGGCACCCTGTCCAGGGTGTAACCCCGCCTTGTGCCCGATGCTCCCTGGGATAGACTCCAGGTTCCCCGTGACCCTGAAAAGGAGTAAGCGGTTGAAGATGGATGGATGGATGGATGGATGGATGGATGGATGGATGTTCCCCAGACCCTAGTTTTAGTAGAAGTAGCCTTCATTTTTCAAATTCCTCAGTAGATAAAATATTGACATTCAGGTTTTTGTTTAAACACCAGAGCTACTCCCGCACCAATGTTTGTTCCATGACTTAATACCGACTTTCCTTCCCACTTAATACCATCTATTCCACTCAATTTCACTTTCATCATTGCTATGAGTCTCTTGTAAAAAACACAACATTAACTCGATGTATATTTAAAAACTTTGATGCCACTGCCAATTTACCCCATCTCTAACACCTGCATCCTCCAACCACCATAGAGAGCTCTCACCTGATCACACTCCACTTCCTTCTACAGTCACTTCCTGTCTGCTAGCTATAAAGAGCCAGGCATGGCAGCAGCACATTGCGAAGTATTGCCAGTTCCCCTGCCTTACTGAGTGTTTACTCTAGTGTTTCTAAGACTGTATCATGTTATGACCACTTTCCTGTTCAGACTGTTTATGTTGGCTTTTTGATTATCCCTCTGTCTCTCGTTTTGAATTTAATAAACTTCCACTAATGGATTTATATTTAAAAAACATATTCATAAGTTCGCGATGGACTGGCACTCTGTCCAGGGTGTAACCCCGCCTTGTGCCCGATGCTCCCTGGGATTGACTCCAGGTTCCCCGTGACCCTGAAATGGAGTGAGCGGTTGAAGATGGATGGATGGATGGATTCATAAATTCTCCATAATTAGGTTAAAATATAAAGTGGATAGAAACAGAAAGAAAAAGAAGGAATACAGCAAGAGAGTCACCTTTTAACTATTACAGCTCTTTATTTTTCCACAGCTACTTTAATATAAACCTCTTCTGTTTGCTCAATACATCATAACTCACTGTATGCTGACGTACTTCCACATCTGGGAAAAAAATCTTTAATTTCTACTATTTTACTGAAATTGTCAAAAAAATCCTTAATCTCGTCCAACGAATACAGCGCCTCCATATTTTGAGACTCAATCTCAGAAATATCTAAAAGCATGTCATCATCTCTTATTTCTTCCTCTCTAACCAACTCAGGACAATTTAACGTCCTGCTCATCTCCACATTCTCCACATCCTCATTAGTGTTTCCATTCATCTGAACATCATCACTGTCCTTGCATGTTTCTGATCCAACACTTTCCCTTTTCTACAGTTTTATCAGAAGGGGTTTTTTTTTTCATTTCCTGCACTGCTACATGATGCGATGTCATTCCCATCACTTTCTTTTACTTCCTTAGTAGTCATTTCCTTTCCAGTAGACTCATCTATGACCTCTGAATCCGCAACAGGATTCAGTGTAATATTAACACCACTACTGCCAGCCTTATGTGGACATGTAAACTTTTTATGCCTTTCCTTCATGTGAAATTTTGAAAGACATCCAGTTCAGCTTGGTTCAGAGACGTTACCACCTGTCTCCTAAACATCACATTTTAAAAAACCGGATTTTTGCATTCGAGTTGAATCGTTTTGAGTAGACGAGCAAACTCTCCATACCATAAAAGTCCATGCTCAATCTCATCATTGCCAGCAGTGAAATCGTATCAAAACTCCACTTATTAAAATCCCACTGCTTACTAACTAAATTCTCCTCCTTTAAGAAAACCAACACAGCTTTGTTCATTCTTGACGTGAAGAAATGTTCTCGTATCCAACTTTTTCTCCGATTGATACCTGTTCCACGGACCCACAAGAGAGCGGCCTCTTCACCCTCCGGACAACGGACTCGGTACAGGTGAGAAAAGAAGTAAAAAACAAAGGTTCAAGAATTCCACGATGTTCATTATTGTTTCTTGTCATTTTAAGAAGTCCACCTGCTCTCAGGAGTGATGCAGAAAAATCAGTATTAGACCTTTTCGTTTCTCGACCATGGGACTTTTCAATAAGAAACAACCGTCTATCCGGCTCTACATTGGTCATGTTTTGAAGCAAAATCAGGCTGAAAGGTATCCAATGTGCTCTGTCTGAACAATACAGTATCTTTTGCAGTGTTTGCAGCCTCATTGCTTTTATCATCGACTCCACATAGATGAGGCCTTGTCCTCCCTCTGCCACAGGCATGTACAGAACCCCAGGTGGAAGCCAATGGTGACCATGCCAGAGAAAATCTGTGAATAGTTTCCGTATCTTTGAGAAAAATCTTTGGGAGGATTCAAAACTGTAAGTTTATGCCATAGCAATGAGGTTGCCAGCTCATTAATGATTAAACATCTTCCTCTGTACGGAGTTGTGGAAGAATCCATCTCCACTGCTGAATTTTTGCGACCATGTGCTCAAAGTCCTTCCCAATTCTTCTCCATATACTTATCAGTCCCAAAATAAATCCCAAGGATTTTAAAACCATCCTGGATCCATCTGCACTGAGGCAGTTGAGCAGGTCCCATTTCCTTCCAGTCTCCCATCAGTAGTGATGTTCATTTTCCCAGTTTATACGAGTAGATGAAGCTCTTACAAATCAGTCACATTATTCTTTTCCAATCCCAAAAAAGAAAGTTGTAGTGGACATCCATGTCATTTAAACGAGTGTATGTGGACTTAATTAAAGCTCCTTTTCCTCTTTACTCCAATAAGTTCTTTAAAAGAAATATCTTTTCTTTCTAGATCTGTGGGAGATGAATCATTATTGCCTTGTAGCATGAGCTCTAGTAGCATGTGCAGTATATGTTGACAAAACATTTTAATCTGCACTTTGCCAATATCCCACTACTGCCTTAATGATGGAAAACTCTCTCTCTTCTCTCCAAGCTTTCCAAAAAAACGAAAAGCTTGAATAAAGGAATTATCTTGACGTAGCTTATTATTACAATGGCAGTGTGAATAAATAGGATTTAATAAAAAGTACAGAAGCAGTCATGGAAATATAATGATCACACGAAACGTTTGGTGAAAAAGAAGCACCAAAAAACCTGCCCAGTTATTTGCTTTAGCATAAAATCCATCTAGTCTTGTCCCTGACATTTCATTAGAATTTTGTTTAAGCCAGGTATATTGTCTAACCCCTGGGAAGCTATCGCTCCATAAATCAATAAGACTATGATGATTAATTAAAGACCTAAGTGCTTCAGCTAAGCTAGGATGAGGATCTTCATGATTCCTATCTACAGCTTGATCTAAAGTACAATTCTAAAGAACAATAACGTTCATATCTTATATTTTGTGTATAAACACTGGAATCACTTAAGTTCACATTGTCTCAAACACAGAAGACTGATGATTTACCCCTGGTGAAAGGAGGATTGTAGCACCTGCACTCAGATCTGGATCATGACTATGCAGAACACTACGCTTCCATTCAGTTGTCCATTGCGTCTGATTTTGAATATCCGTATGTCTCTTGGAATAAAATTATATCTGTCTTTTTTTTTAACTGTAAATATTCCACCGAAGCATCTCTCTTTTCAGCATCCCAACAACTGTTCATATTTAAGGAGCCGATGTTACAGGAAGTCATATGGGTGATAAATAAAAATGCAACAAAATTCATTCTAGCTTCTCTCTTTCACAGATCGAGTCTTCATTCACTTTCTAACACTGCACATGCATTTCAATCCATAACGTTTTGGTTGGTCAAGTTCCTCAAAAGTAGTTTTTCTCATGGCAGTAGCACATTGATACATTTGGAAAGTATCTTTCATGTTTTGGTCTCTTCATATTTTTTGTTGCTTCAATAAAATGATTCAAGTGTTTAACTGTGCAGTCGGATAGCTTTGTTTTTGAAGTGGAACCCTAACCCTAACCCTTTCTTGAGAAGTCACATCCACAGTGTCTCCACGACTGTTCGAATATTCACTATCAGAATCCAAAAAAACAAAAGATTGGACATCATTTTCCAAAGCATCAATAGCATCACGGTTTGAGAAGTTGTCTAGTGTTTGCGGGTCCATCCAATTGTTCACACCTTCAAGCTCCACTTGCTCTCCTAGGTGCTTTGACTCCCTAGCGCTATCAACAACACGTGGTTCTGCACCATCCTGCACCTCTACACTAGCACCATCGACCTTTTCAATTTCATCAGTAACCCTGAGGACCATTTCAGAGTTAAGGACAGTTAGATACACCACGCGCATTAAAGCCATCAGGAGCTTTTTTTTAGTCTCCTGATCAGTTATAGTTTCAGTGTTTTCACCATTATACGAAGCATAATTCACCTGCTTGATGACAGTCACTGACTCATTCCCATGGTTGACTAATTACTTATTTGAGGGACAAGCTTGTTTAGTATTACCACGGTTTCCACAAACAAAATGTCTCATTGAATAAGTAGTTTTAAAGATAAAGATCGTATAATCCTTGCTCAATATTGTCAGTTTCACGGCAACATTTAAATCCTGATATTCAGCACTCAGTATCATAAAAATTGGTCTTCTACAAGACAGAAGGTGTTTCAAATCCGGACTTTTTAAACGCAGCGGAATCATCATCATTGAGTAGTGCACATGCATGTGCTGGAGCGTATCATTGGATATAAACTATAGGACATTTGAAAGAATGACCTTATTTGGGGGGTTAGACAGCGCTAGCAACAGAATTTAAACATCTCTCACTGATGTACCACACTCAACTAAATGATCCACCATAGCTAACTCTTTCAGAAAGATAACAATGGCCTTATTCATCCTTGACGCAGATCAAATGTTTCGTGCACCCATTTCATTTTCGACTGCTAACAAGCAGTCCTTCATGAACACTGAATCATTCAGTATACATTTGCCATGTCTGGCGGTCAGGGTTGAAAATCCGTCAGAGTTTGACCCCATAACCGCCCCACAATTAAACAATTCAAAACTACAAACTACTATCTAGCAAATACTAAATATTGAGATGTGAGAGACTGAGAAAAGAAACTTTAAGGAACTCTCTTCAAGACACCGTCACTCCTCACATGTGCACGAGAGAGAGACAGAGAGTGAGACAGACACAGAGAGAGACACAGAGAAAGAGAGATACTGAGAGAGAGACAGAGAGAGCGAGAGAAATACAGAGAGAGAGAGAGATACAGAGAGAGACACACATAAAGAGAGAGAGAGACAGACAGACAGACAGAGAGAGAGATACAGAGAGAGAGACACACACACAAAGAGAGAGAGAGAAAGAGAGTGAGACAGACACAGAGAGAGACACAGAGAGAGAGAGATACTGAGAGAGAGACAGAGAGAGCGAGAGAAATACAGAGAGAGAGAGACAGACAGAGAGAGAGAGAGAGAGATACAGAGAGAGACACACATAAAGAGAGAGAGAGAGACAGACAGACAGAGAGAGAGATACAGAGAGAGAGACAGACACACAAAGAGAGAGAGAGAAAGATAGTGAGAGACACAGAGAGAGAGATACTGAGAGAGAGACAGAGAGAGCGAGAGAAATACAGAGAGAGAGAGATACAGAGAGAGACACACATAAAGAGAGAGAGAGAGACAGACAGACAGAGAGAGAGATTCAGAGAGAGAGAGAGAGACACACAAAGAGAGAGAGAGAAAGAGAGAGAGAAAGAGAGACAGAGAGAGCGAGAGAAATACAGAGAGAGAGAGAGAGACAGAGAGAGAGAGACACAAAGAGAGAGAGAGAAAGAGAGAGAGAGAGAAAGAGAGTGTGAGAGAGACAGAGAGAGAGAAAGAGAGACAGAGAGAGACACACAGAGAGAGACACACACACAGAGAGAGAGAGACAGAGAGGGAGAGAAAGAGAGCGAGAGAGAGAAAGAGAGAGATAGAGCGAGTAGGCAAGGAAATCTCCCTAATCTCTCTAGCCTTGGCATTATAATACATAAATAATGTATATTGTATTATCACCTCTTCCCTCTTCTGTATCAGTTCTAGTTGGGGTATTTCTCTTTTCTACCAACATGTACGTCATAAGAAATGTTGTTTAGCTAGGACATAGTGTAGAGTGTTCAAATAGAATGTACAATGCATCCAGAAAGTATTCACCGTGCTTCACTTTCCCTCGATCCTGACTAGTCTCCCAGTTCCTGCTGCTGAAAAACATCCCCACAGCATGATGCCTCCACCACCATGCATCACTGTAGAGAGAGTATTGGCCAGGTGATGAGTGGTGCCTGGTTTTCTCCAGACATGACGCTTGCCATTCAGGCCAAAGAGTTCGATCTTTGTTCAATCTTTGGTCTGAAAGTCCAAATTCCAGGTAGGCGGTCATGTGCCTTTTACTGAAGAGTGGCTTCCATCTGCCCACTCTACCATACAGGACTGATTGATGGAGTTCTGCAGAGATGGTTGTTCTTCTGGAAGGTTCTCCTCTCTCCACAGAGACACGCTGGAGCTCTGTCAGAGTGACCATCGGGTTTTTGGTCACCGCCCTAAGGCCCTTCTGCCCTGATCACTCAGTTTGGCCGGCCGGTCAGCTCTAGGAAGAGTCCTGCTGGTTCCAGACTTCTTCCATTTACAGATGATGGAGGACACTGTGCTCATTGGGACCTTCAATGCTGCAGAAATGTTTTTGTTCCCTTCCCCAGATCTGTGTCTCGATACAATCCTGTCTCGGAGGTCTACAAACAGTTCCTTAGAGTTCATGGCTTGGTTTTGTGCTCTGACATGCATTGTTAACTGTGCGACCTTATATAGACAGGTGTGTGCCTTTCCTAATCATGTCCAATCAACTGAATTCACCACAGGTGCACTCCAGTCAAGTTGTAGAAACATCTCAAGGATGTGGGAAAAGTGAAGCGCTGTGAATACTTTCCGGATTCACTGTAAGTGCCTAAGAAGCCTTTTGGGGTCCTGGAACAGTACTGGCTGGATGAACAACATTTTTCCAGAAGATGCAGTATTCAGTTGATGTTTTGATGGTAGTGGTGGAGAGTGCTGTCTAACACGTCACTCTATAATCTCCCACAGGTGTTCTGATGGCTGAGATTTGGTGACTAAAGGCCACAGCATATGATTTATATTTTCATCCCCATTACACCATTCAGTGAGCCCCCATGCCCGGTGGGTGGGGTAGAGTCAGCAAAATAAATGTATCCTCAGCATAACAGAGCTACAGTATTAACTTACACTGATATTTAAATCACAACTATATTACCATTTCATCAATATCAGTGAGATGGCGATCATTTGGCATCATCTACTTAAATAAATCAATAAATGGCTTTGACCCTTTAACTCATTTTAAAATGTTAAATATTTAAGCAGAACATATAATAAAAATAATCAATGTAAATTGCAAGTATTTTGATCCAAACTGTCTCAATCAAATCCATGACATGTCTTTTCAGTCCATCTGGTGTTATTAGTGAGCGCCTGGCATCCGAGAGCAGACTGTGCCACCCCACACAGGCATGAGCGAAGGCTGGATTAATTAAACGTGTTGGAGACAGTTGCTCACCATGTCCATGAGGGTTAGGCTATGGGATGTTACATAAGTTATTCATTACAGAGGCCTGTCTCTCAAAACACAAATGTCACCAGTCTCCTATCTGATCATGCTACAACTGTTAATACCAGCCCCAAGAAGCAGCAGTGCCAGTTTTGAAATTGTTTGAATTTATGTTTATTCCGTGCTGGCTCATGTACAGAGGGAGTTGGGTGAAGAACCCAACCAAATATACACACAACATTCAACATATGTTAATCTCATTCCTGTAATTCAACATGCACTATATTGGAAAAAGTTTATGGACAACTGACCATCACACTTATATCCACAAACTGAGAAGTGAAATTTCAGCTGAACTGTATAATAATTTAAATATTGGATCTGAAGGACCAGATAATCAAGAAACAGGCCTAAAAGTACGGGGGGGGGAACCTGTACTTCTAAAATATTGTAGCATTGGTCAGTGAACCACACTTTGGCTCGGGTCAGTGGTATTTCTTAAGTGATGACAGAGAATCCATTTTGTGAAAAGTCTGTTCAACAAGCATTACATTTAGCCAAAGAGTACCAGATGACGGCAAAATTTACAAACAGGCCACATTTGACAGAAAAAAGATCTATGCAGGCTCAGGAAAGACTCCAGGGGCCCGTTTCACGCAGGAGGTGAAGTGAACACTCTGAGTGTGTTCACCCTGAAATGAGGGAAACTCTGGGTTTCCGGGTCAGAATGGGAGGTGTGTTAAACCTGAGAGAGCAGAGTAAGTCAAGCCCGTTTCTGAAAGAGAGGTAACTTATACTCAGACTCAGTTACCATGGCAACTTACTCTGTGAACCTAACCTGGTCGGGAGCAGGTTTTCTTCAGTAAACCCAGAGTTTCTTTAGGTCTCCTCCCCTTTTTTTATAGAGGAAGTGGTATTTAATCACCTCACTGATCTTTCAGTACATTCATTCATTGCGCACATTTCAGTCACGCAGAGAGCATCAAAGGGAATGAAATGGCATGTCATTTTATGGACATCCTGTTGATGAAGAGGCGGGATTAATTCTTAGGGAGTTACATTTACGTCGGGAGAGGATTTTGAGGCCCAGAGTGGATTTTTTGTCATATCCCTATGCAAGGGCGTAACCGTGGTAAGGACATTGGGGGGTCCAAGCACTAGACCCCCCTGCCGCCAAACTTTCCTCACTTTCACTCGCATTTATAACTGTCTGTCACAGCGTGAGGGTTCACAGTGAACTTGGCGGGAGGATGAGCATGTGAATGTACCGTTAATCATCAAAAACTGGAACTGACATTGTCCGAGACATTAAGGTGTCTACTTCCTGTCTGAATTTAATTAAAGCGTAACATATAGAAAATATTTCTCCTGTATATTGGGGGGGGGGGGCAGATTGGTATTTCCTCAACATTCGGGGGGCCACGTTCTTTTAATGCCTGTAGGATTGCGCCTATACATGAAAATTAAATGAATAGCTTTAATAAAATCCTGTTCTTCCAGTGTCACCTCTGATATTATGACAGTGGGGTTATAACAGTCTAAAATAGTACTTCATTACTAACTACAAATGACATCTTCAGCAAGTCTAATTAGATTAATATAATAATGACTATCTCTAGAAAGTATTGGTCTACTTACTAATTTGGTCTACTTACTAATTAATTACTTTCTAAATCCCAAATCATCCTCAACCACTTGACCAATAAGGACAGACGAGAACCTGCACTTCTAATGCTTTCAGATAAACAATATCCACCTGCATGAATTCTTCCTGAACTGACCAAAGTGTGTAACTAGAGGGAGGAGCTTACATTAAACATATACCTTTTAAACTGTGATGTTAAATCCACTATTGTTTTATACACAATTGTTTTATAGTCTTTAATTAAATGACAGTATTTAGATTACTGAGTAATTAATTACACCAACACTGTATAAAAGTCATTAAAATGTAAACTTATACATTGACTCGAGCAGATATTTTCTCCCAAGCTAACTCTGTCCTTTCTCCTGTCTTTCTGTCTGACGCTGTTGCCATGGTGTCTGACGCTGTTGCCATGGTGTCTGACGCTGTCGCCATGGTGTCTGATGCTGTTGCCATGGTGACTCATAATATCTGCGCTCATTGATAAAGGCTTTTTATAGTTGTGGTGCACGCGCTTAACTCAGTGTCACTCAACTTCAAGTTGATTGAACTCACTAATTTCAGCTGTTCTGTAACCGAAACTCAGAGTTTCCATCTCAGGGTAAGAACACTCAGAGCTCAAGCTTTAACTCAGAGTTGGTAGAACCTCCTTCGTGAAACGGGCCCCTGGTAAACCTACTGGACATGAAAGAATGGAACGTCACACATGGAAGAGCAATCTACGAGTATGCCCTCCCTGTATGATCAGTAAATACAGTTCCTTTCTGTCACGATCTCCCCTGCAGACGGTGCACAAGCGTTCAGCACGTGTACGCTCTTTGATTGCATATGACGATGGTGACTTTGTTTACAATGAACACATGTGTTTGTTTTGGTTTGTCTTCTGTCTCCTCCCTGTTCAGTTATTGGTTGGTGTTCGAGGGTGTCATCATTGGTTCCAGCTGTCTGTATTCAAGTGTCATTATGTTTGTTATTTAAACCCCTCGTGTTGCTGTGCATGTGGTGCAGTATTATATGTAGATACGTTTAACTAAGGATAAGGAAGTTCAAGTACGGGTATATACAGTATCTCACAAAAGTTTGTACACCCCTCACATGTGTGTAAATATTTGATATCTTTTCATGTACAACACTGAAGAAATGACACTGTGCTACAATGTAAAGTAGTGAGTGTACAGCTTGTGTAACAGTGTTACACAAGCGGCTGTGGCTCAGGTTGAGGTTGGCTGCGGCTGTGGTAGAGCGGGTTTTCCACTAATCCACTAATCGTAGGGTTGGTGGTTGGAATCCTGGCCCGGGTGATCCCATGCCGAAGTGTCCTTGGGCAAGACACTGAACCCTAAGTTGCCCCCGATGGCAAGCTAGCACCTTGCATGCAGCTCTGCTACCATTGGTGTGTGAGTGTGTCTCATTTGTAAGTCGCCTTGGATAAAAGCGGCTGCTAAATGAATAAATGTAAATGTAACAGTGTAAATTTACTGTCCCCTCAAAATAACTCAACACACAGACAATAATGTCTAAACCACTGGCAACAAAAGTGAGTACAAGGCCAGACGTATATGGGGCTGAAGGCTTTGAAGAGGAAAAACAGTAGCAAAATACCCTGATCAGCCATTACATTAAAACCACAGACAGGTGAAATAACATTGATTATCTCGTTACAGTAGCACTTGTCAAGGGGTGGGATATACAGCATTAGTCAGACTTTGTACTAGTCAGACTTTGACAAGGGCCAAATTGTGAAGGCTAGACAATTGGGTCAGAGCATCTCCAAAACGACAGGTCTTGTGAGGGGTTCCCAGTATGCAGTGGTTAGTACCTACCAAAAGTGGTCCAAAGAAGGCTAGCCCATCTTCTATGATCCCACAGTGGTATGGAGGTATGGTCCAGACTATTTTCAAAAATAATTGTAAATGTATTTTTAATTGTGTTTTCTATTTGTGCATGCATACATTGTGACATAATTACCAATGTGACATACTACCAGTTTTATTTTTGTCTACCTGAATCTACAATTGTGTAGCACAAATTTCTGAAAAGGTCAATGCTGGCTAATGCAGGCTGCATAGCCGCAGACCAGTCAGACTGCCCATGCTGACCCCTGTCCTGACCCCTGGACCATAGAGCAATGGAAGAAGGTGAACTGGTCTGATGAATCATGTTTTCTTTTACATAATGTGGATAGCTGCATGCGTTTGTGTGACTTTCCTGAGGAAGAGATGGCACCAGGATGCACTATGGGAAAAAGGCAAGACGGCAATGTGTGATGCTCTGGGCAATGTTCTACTGGAAAGACTTAGGTCCTGGCATTCATGTGGATGTTACTATGACACGTATCACCTACCTAAACATTGTTGCAGAACAAGTACTCCTCTTCATGGCAATGGTATTCCCCAATGGCAGTGGCCTCTTTCAGCGGGATAATGGACCGTACCACACTGAAAAAGTTGTTCAGGAATGGTTTGAGGAACATGACAAATAGTTCAAGGTGTTGCCTTGGCCTTGTAAATTCCACAGAAATTTATCTGATCAAGAATCTGTGGGATGTGCTGGACAAACAAGTCCAATCTATGGAGCCCCACCTCACAACTTACAGCATGAAAAGGATCTGCTGCTAACGTCTTGGTGCCAGATTCCACAGCACTGCTTGTGGAGGACTCATTTGGAGTCCTTGCCTAGATGGGTCAGAGCTGTTTTGGCAGGAACAGGGGACCTATACCATAGTATGCAGGTGGTTTTCATTTTAAGGCTGATCAGTGTAGCAGTGTAATTCTTTATTTACATTTTACACAGCATCCCAACTTTTTTGCAATTGGGGTTGTATTATTTTTTGCTTTTTTTCATGAAGTAAGCCAATACTTCTCTAGGGCATTGTGTATCTGCCCTTGACAATGCATTAATAATATTGTTCATAACCATGGTGACAGAGGTTTTAAGGTCAATGCAATATACCATAAGTCAAATAATTTTTTTTTATAAAATAGTATAATACAAAGTAAAATAAAAAGATTCAACCCCCAGAAAGCAATCCTCAGGTTCTAATCCCTCGAGATCACTGGTACAAATTCTATCCTCTGTTTACAGTTTGAATGCATTTAGCAGCAGAGACCAAGCCTAGACCAGTGTACATGGTTCAATGCACAGTAATAATTATGATCTAAAAAGCAATTACAAACTTCTCTTTTTTTAACTAGTTTTTTAAAGAGTGATACTCACACCACTTACACACATGCACTTGGATTGGGTGCAAATAATTAATTTCCAAGTGTGCATGGCATGCTTTTCTATTGGACACCGAAGGGAAAAAATGGAATCATATTGCATATAGAAGGAAAATTAAATTTTACATTATTTATGGAAGATGGCACATGGTGTGTCAGTCATATAAGCTGGAACATTAATGTTTACACAGCTCATACGTTAGTGAGAAGTCAGTAGAGCATAAATCCTCTATGGGTTTCTGTATATCTTTATCCTGCTGGAGTAGGTGTAGCTGAACTGGCTCCTGCACTGATGCCAACTCAGTTGTAGACTTAAAAGGATAAGAAAAAATGGAAAATACATGATTTCCTGACTGCAGCAATCTATCAATCATTAAAAAACATTCATTACAATCAATTCACTATCAATAAACATTGGACCAAATGGAAAGAACGCTGCAGAACACAACCCAGACTGCACATCATGACTAAAATACATGGTGCTTATTTATTCTGTGATTTTAAAATCAGTCCATTAATATATTATTGCAGGAATTATTTGTCATTTTCCTATGCGATTTATTCTCAATGATCAACTATGACATTCATATAAATAAACTAAGTGAATTTGAAAATATTTCTTTAAAATATATCAAATTTTAATCATAGTAAATTAGAAGTGTTAATTTAATTAATTTAATTTAATTAATCAATTTGTAGAGCGCTTTTTACAATGGACATTGTCTCAAAGCAGCTTTACAGAAATATCATTTTTACATTTACAAGCGACTTACAAATGAGACACACTCACACACCAATGGGAGCAGAGCTGCATGCAAGGTGCTAGCTTGCCATCGGGGGCAACTTAGGGTTCAGTGTCTTGCCCAAGGACACTTCGGCATGGGATCACCCGGGCCGGGATTCCAACCACCAACCCTACGATTAGTGGATTAGTGGACAACCCACTCTACCCACTGAGACACAGCCGCTCTACTGTTACTGTACCTAACCAAGTGTTTCAGTGTACATTTCCTGCCACACTGATAAATACAATACTATTAGCACTATTGCTATTAGCACGAGTGAGCACTGCTGGCATGGTGACCTTAGACAAATTAGTTTACACAAAGTCAAAACTATAAACCTTGTGCGTATGGAACCTCCACTGTAGCAAAAATCACATTGTTACAGATCATTAACCCATTGCTAAGTCTATCTCAGTTATGGGATAATAGAATGCTCAGAATAAATTCTGAACTATAGAATTGACAGGAAATGATCATAACAGACAATAAAGTGATAAACATTAGGGACAGTGTAGTGCAGCAGACAGAATATCATCAAACAACACATCAAAAGAAATATTGAATTTTATTGTTAAGCTATAGACTAAATTCTTTAAAACAGAATCCAACATAGAAATAGTAGAGAAAACAGTAGTTTTGGAGTTATGGAGACGCTGGACTCAACGTTCCACAATGCAATGCAGGGACACATTTGCACTGAAATATGGCAGAGAATCAGCTACAAGATGACCAGCACGATGTTGTTGATGCAGGTATTATCATGAAAGTTATGGCTTTGGAAGCTGGTCTGTTTGAGCAAAGTGTACAAAGAGCTGGGAGAAGTAATGAGGCTAAATTACTAAAGTGATGCTGCATCACTAGACGGAGATGAGAGAAGAGTGTTATTCCCATTGAGACCACTATCAGCAGGCACTGTTGGCAATGTAGGAAACCGCTAACCAAAATGAAAATAGACCAGTATTGCATTTTGACAAACTTGGATGCCATTGAATGCCACAAGTTAATTGAAAAGATTAATATGCGAGCTGTTCAAGTTGGATTAGTTTCCTTTAATATGTGTAGACTGTTGAACTCTTCTCAAACCCACGTAATTACATAATCAGCCTTGGAGAAGACAAAGTAGAAAGACCCTCCTCCAGTTCCTCATGTCTTTGATCCACTCATCGTCCATCATCCACTTAGAGTGGGAGACAGGTTCCAACATCTTCACCAATCCCACGTCCAAGTGTTGTGGGGATCTACAACAGACACTGCAGTGGATAAATATGATTCTTTTGGAAGTGAAAACCATGGATTGGTTCGATTTCTCTATTATACACAGACCAAGAGCAACACCAGACACAGAAGGTGATGGATTGACCTATACAGAATCTATCTGTCTATCTATCTATATATATATATATATATATATATATATATATATATATACCCCTCAAAACAATCAAAAACTAGGGTTTTAGGAGACTTCTAATAGTTGATCCTTGTTACAACTCACAATAAATAAAAAAAAATTAACCACTGTTCCTCAGCTGTACACACAATGATGCAAAAAGTGTCATAAATACCAAAACAATGTAAAACAAACAGCTACTGTATTCAGTATTTAAATATTTAAAAGCTCATTTACCTGATAATAACCATTTATTTCACTTTTAAATACTGAAGACAATGGGAAAGGTGATTTGGTATTTGGTAAATTTGTTTTCAATATTTGTAAAATATGTTATCCATTCCTTATTGTTTTATTTGTGTCTGTTTGTTTTATTAATTGTCTACATTTTGTTGGGAAGTGCACTTTACTAAAATTTGCTTGGTCTCTGTTATTCTTTTTTTTTTTTTGTGGATATATATATATATATATATATATATTATGTTTCCTTGTGGAGCTAGACTGTATGGCTGAATGTTTGTGGACACCTGACCATCACACCCATATGTGCTTTGTGAACATCCTACTTTATATTAAGCCTCTCATTCTGTACAGTACTGTTAGTAATATAATGGAAGATTAATAATGACTTTTTAGCCATGTAAACATTCTATTTTCAAGCACATTTACACTAGAAACCCCAAAACTCCTGTGGCAAATCCCTCCGATATTTGTTCCCATTTCCTTTGTGCTACTACAAATCTCAACCCATCCCACATACAAGTGGAAAAGCAGTGCTGCCAACTCACAACCACTTGTGCACGTCTCTATCCTGAAGTTCAAATCTCTGATAAGCACTTGCAAGCAAAAGTAGTACGAGGTGCAATATCAAGAAAAATGCAGTGATGAACTTCCAGGGTCAGCTAGCATCAGATTGCACACTGATCACTCCTGAATCAATTTTATCTTATTTACCGATTATTCAAAATATCATCTTGTGTCACCTAACTGTGAAGGATATCAGTAGCAACTGTTCATACACCCTTTGCCTAAAGTAAATGAAGCCTGCAGTCAGAAACACTTTGTGGCTATATTCTTCCAGCATTTTAGTACTTTACTAAACACTTTCCTCAAATTGAACAAACCATTCAGGGGAAACTACACTGACTCCTAAAGAGACATTGTGCTACTAATCCAGAATTCCTTCCACTGCAGCAAGTACTGAAGATAAATATTTTATTTTGCATTTAATTGCAGTTTATGGCCCAGAGCACACCACGAGACAAACTCTAATATGATTCTAATGGTTATTGTCTTTGTTGCGTCTTCTATAAACTTCCTGAACATCTGCTACAGAGCACAAGCAACAAACAATCCTGTCATTTATCTATCTGTCTTTCTTGGTGCAGATGATGTATTGCTTTCCTGAAATAGGACTGTGACAACAATGCTTAGCAATAGCAATAGATCAGAAGCAATTCATGCCTGGCATATTTGCATGGTTGTGCTGTTGCCAATAGAAGAACCGAAAAGCAGATAGATAGGCTACAGTCACTTCTATGAAAATATCCACATTCTCTGCATTCATCTAAAACTCCAGCAGAATGAAGAATCAACTGAAACTGGCTTTAAAGAGTTAATTAAAAATAAATGCTGATGAATAAGTGAATACAGGCCACTAAACTGACGTAACAAGTGACATCCATATTAAATGCCAACACTGGCAACATGGTGTGAGAATCCTGCAGAACAAATAAAAACCTCCTGCTAGCGTGACCTTTTTTGTTGCGTTTCACAGGACACAAGGCCCAATGAATACCTCTAGTCTTAACCTGATGCCCTGTAAACCTTTCTGGAAACGTAAGAAAAAAAAGAAGAAAAAGCATAGTCAGCCTTCTGTTTGTATTTGTGTTTGTTTAGATAAAATCATCTGTCCATTACTACTAATGAATTAGTACTTGGTTACATCCATATGTTACACACAAATTAGCAACAGACTGAAACAAGATTGCTTCATGATTAAATTCAGGATTAATAAATAAGCCTACCAAACAAAATCACTGAGAACCATGAATGCAAGTATAAGGATCTGAGCCACTTTGACAAGGGCCAAATTGAGATGGCTAAATGACTGGGTCAGGGCATCTCCAAAATGGCAGGTCTTGTGAGGTTTTCCCAGTATGCAGTGGTTAGTACATGTACATGTAGTGGTCCAAGTAAGGACAACTGGTTGGGCACCTTATCAACTGGTGATCAGGTGCCCAAGATTCATGGATGCTTGTGGGGAGGCTAGCCTGTCTGGTCCAATCCCACAGAAGTATGAAAATATTTTTTGGGTGATTCTCAAAACTAATTGCAAATTGTATTTACAGTTACATTTTCTATTTGTGGATGAATAAATTCCAACATAATTAAAATGAAAATTGCACATTATCGTTTGCATTTTCATTTATATGAACGTACAATGTCTTCCAAATTTCAACTTGTAACCCTGTCATATCAAAATAGTAATAGTAATTACCAAGTTTGCTATTTCACGTCCTCTGCATCACGTATGGAGCCTGTCCAAATTCTAATAGAATCACTTTGGATTTCCCTTTGGATTTCCGCTGTCTTGGACAAAAACCAGTCAATCAATGATTGGGGTGGGCGTATACTATGGTGCGTGTTTGTATTTGGTAGTGACATCGACAGTCAGTAGTGAGACAGCCAGGAATTCTGTCTCTTTTTAGTGAGTCAAATCATTTGGCTCAGCTCAGCAATAAGAGCCTGCACTTCTGTCGCCCAAAAGACTCTTCATTTAATTCCATATCTTTATAATTCAACCAAATTTAGTAATGTAATTATACTAAGCCTTATAATGTCTAAATTATGTTTGGTAAAAAAACCTTAAATAATGTAAAAACATCTGGGATGTGCATGTAACCCTGTTCCGTGAGAAGGCAAAGAGACTTTGTATGAGCTCCATGCTGTGGGAAGCACCCTCGCGTATGACCCGTATCTGACGGTTGGGTAACATCATGCCTCTGTTATCTGAAGTGAAGACGAACTTTACAGGCATGCCGAGGTATGACAAAGCTATGCAACATCTCGTTCCCTTCTCAAGGAACAGGGTTACATGGATAACCTCTGGGGTAACCCTGCTCCCTGAGAAGGGAACAAGATGATGTTTAGCATAACACAATGGGAGTGCACTTGCGCATGACTGGCATCTGAAGGTTGTGTAAAATCATGCCTATATATATATATATATATATATATATATATATATATATACTGTATATATATATAAATGGCACCTGTGAACCTCGCCGTCAGCCTCTATTGTCTGAAGCGAAGATGCAATTCACAGGCCTACCCCGCAATGTCTCATTCCCTTCTCAGGGAACAGGGTTACATGCGTAACCCAGACATTCCCTTTCAAAGGGAACTCCACGTTGCGTTTAGCATAACACTATGGGAACGATTATACCTACTCCGTCATACCGAGGGTGCGGTTTGTTCAAAAAGACCCAAGCCAGAGGGTCACTGCAAGACACTTGAGCCCGGGGTGGAATGAATATCCAGGCTATAATAACCAATGAATGTTTGTGGCCTAGACAACCCTGCAGCAGCACACACATCCTGTAAGGATACCCCGTTGGACAAAGCCTTCGAGGAGGTAACGCCCCTAATGGAATGAGCCCTTACCAGAGGTGTAGCAAGACCGCGCAACTCATAAGCGATAGAGATTGCTTCCACTATCCCATTAGAGATGCGCTGCTTTGACACAGCATCACCTTTACTGTCACCGCCAAGCAGACCAGCAGCTGCTCCGACTTACGCCACTGGCCTGAGCGGTGGAAAGTCAAGGCAGGAAGGGGCAACAGAGAGAGCTTGTAGATCACCTACTCACTTGAGAGATGTCAGGGCCAGCAGAAGAGCTACCTGTAATGTCAGAAGCTTCTCAGAGGCTGACTCTAAGAGCTCAAATGGGGCACCTGACAGACCTTCGAGGACTACAGAAAGGTCCCAGGAAGGTAAGTGCAGTCTGTACACCACGCATAAATCTCAAAGTTAGAGGCTGTTGCCCCACAGAGGCTCCATCAACAGGGGCGTGGCTGGCCGAAATGGCGCCACGTAAACCCCAGGTGTAGAAGGAGCCCAGCCCGCTGAGAAATGTCCTTGTAAGAACTGCAGGACTGTAGCTATTGTGCACTTCACTGGGTCTAGCTGGCGTTTCTCACACCACAAGACAAAAAAACACCACTTGAGCACATACAACTTCCTTGTGGAAGTGGGCGGCTCATGGGCGGCTGTGGCTCAGTCGGTAGAGCGGGTTGTCCACTAATCCACTAATCGTGGGGTTGGTGGTTCGAATCCCGGCCCGGGTGATCCCATGTCGAAGTGGCCTTGGGCAAGACACTGAACCCTAAGTTGCCCCCGTTGGCAAGCTAGCACCTTTCATGGCAGCTCTGCTTCCATTGGTGTATGAGTGTGCTCTCATTTGTAAGTCGCTTTGGATAAAAGCGTCTGCTAAATGAATAAATGTAAATATGTAAATGCTCTAGGGTTCAACATGGTTTCTACAACCTCAGTTGTGAGACCAGAATCTATGAGCTGGTGCCCCTTAGGAGCCAGACCCACAGTTTCCATAGTTCCAGCCATGGGTGATAACTCAGCCCTCCGGCTTGAGACAGTAGATCCCTGCGGATGGGAATCTCCAAAGAAGTGCCATCTAGCACGGATATTATCTCTGGGAACCATATGTGAGCTGGACAATAAGGCGCTACTAGCAGCAGACGTAGACTGTCTTGGAGAACTCTCACTCGAACTTGTGGGAGCAGAGAAATCGGGGGGAAAAGCATACAGATATGACCTCGGCCACATGTGCACCATGGTGTCCAGCCCTAATTCTGAGGGAGGAGTGAGGGCAAACCACAGTGGGCAGTGTATTGTCTCCTCAGAGGCAAACACATGCAGTCCCGCTTGCCAAACCTGCCTGTAGACCTGCAACACTGCCATTGTTGCCATACCCACAAGCAAGACCCACTACCGAATAGGTCTTGACCACCAGTGGTCTTAAATGGCTTGGATGGCAAAGCTGGTAAACCCTAAATTACCTGCTATCAATGGAGAGAGGTATCTCGCAAGCAGCACCTTGTATGTTTTCCATGCAATAAATAAAAAATATTAAAAAGGTGGAGTTTTCTGCAGTGTAATGGAGATTTATTTTCACTGGGGAGAAAAAAAGATCATCCAGCCTTAGTAATCACTTCAAACAGCTCTTTATATGCTTGAAAGCTGCTCTCAGTTTGTAGCACACCCTTTTGGCTCCTCCCAGTCAGAGTGGAATTTTTTTTTTGGATTTCCAGAGCAGAAGGAGAAGTTGCGATGCGAGTTCCAAAATCCGCTGGAGAGCTAGACCCAGAAGACAGAGAAAGAGATAGAGCAGCGCTAGTCTCCGGCTTCTCTTCCAGATTCACGAGATCCCCAGAACCTGTGCCAACTGCCTGATTGTAAGATGTTCACAATACCCACAGTCAGACCTTCGAGGGCTGCCCTGTCAAGATCTGCTGTCATTGGTGTGTGAGTGTGTGAATCAGAAACAATGTAAAGCACTTTGTAGAACCACTAAGGTTAAAGGGTGCTATATCAGAGCAAATGATTTACCATACTGCCCAGGGTTCAAGAATACCAACTCAGACTACCTTTCCTGCATGCACTCAGCATCCTTCCCATGAACATTCGGAAGAGTGCATCCTACCTGAATGACACTTTGTAGGAGCTGAGAAGGTGAGAATCCTTACACACTGCCCAGTGGGGAAAGCAATTGTACCCTCTCCCCTCTAAGACAAGTTAATTATGTGGGCTCACACCTCCCCTGACACTGGACACCCTGGCAGTCACAGAACACACTTACTGAAAAGGAAAATAGAGATGGCCACATATGCTTTAAGACATCAATACATTTGTCTGCTCCTGCTCAGTTTGTACCCAAGCAAAAGTACCTCACATCTGGCTGGTGGACATGCTCCTCCTGCTACCTATGCCCCAAAGACCATGGTCATACCTAGCCATTAACTTTATCATTTATCTGCACACATCATGGTGCAAAACACTCATCATGGTGATTGTCAATCGACCTTTCAAGTCCCTATGTCTGATACAGCCCCCTACAATTGTTCCCATTTGAAGAGTATACACAAAATTCCCTCTGGAATTCAGCAACCAAACTCATGCCTTTCCAGTGCATCCTGGGGTACCAGCCCCCCCTGTTTCCATGGAACACCAACCCCATGGTCTCACCTGCTGTGGACTGCTGGTTTCAGCAGAATGAGCAGGTGTGGAAACAAGCTCACCAAGTATTCTGCTAAAGTCACTTCCCCTTCATTTCATGTCTCCCACCTTAAACCAATTCCCTTACTGGAAATGCCAAGTATGTCTCAATCATCTCCCTAGTTCAATAGGTCGTGAATTAGTATATCATGTACATCGGTTTTGGCACTGGTAAAGACCCTGTCTGTTTGTTGAACTAGTCCACTGTTCAAAGGAGACCCGAGTGCAAAACTGCATGTTGTAATTGCAGTCCCATGGCCTTAGCAGCAACCCGTAGTCCCAGCAACCACAGTGAGAATGTCCATCTGGAAATGGAGTTGATGAGATCTCCATCCAGAGGAAGGGCATCCGAACGGATCAGGCAGGTCTGGAGAGCAGAAAGGATCAGGATCACTAGCATCTCCATATAATCATGTGTGGCTCCACAAAGAGATATTTTCTCGACAGAGAGATGTTTTCTTTTCTTTATCCTCTGATCGAGCCCTGCTTGCTCTGTGTTTGTAAAGTGGGCACATTGTAACCATGTTGTCACATGCTATTATACTGTAATTAATTTAGCTTTCTTCTTACTTGAGGTATGTGTATAACCATGGGTTACCATGGCAGCTCAGGTTCTCACTCATTGTTGGAGAGCTGTAGCACCATGGATCAAGTGACTTGATCCATGATTTAGCTAGGTTCTGAGCTGAGCCGTGCTTGGCCAGTTTCTCTGCTAGAGATTTTTTCAGTCACCCACTCATGAAAATGCTGTTAAGCCCTGCCAATGTGATAGCTTAGAGCTCCACTTTTCACAAGAGCAGAGGAAAAAATAGAGGACAGTATCAGACTAGGGGTTAGAGAGAATGTGTCAGAAGGAGATAAATGGATGGAGAACAAGCTACAGTAGAGACAGAAAGATGCATACATTGCTAAGTACTCACAGTAAAAACTGGTTAAAACATAGGCTGTCAGGGGCGCACTCTTGTTTCCTCCCCAGTCCAAACACATGCATGGTAGACTGATTGGCGTGTCCAAAGTGTCCGTAGTGTATGAATGGGTGTGTATGTGATTGTGCCCTGTGATGGATTGGCACCCTGTCCAGGGTGTACCCTGCCTTGTGCCTGTGCTCCCTGGGATGGGCTCCAGGTTCCCCCGTGACCCTGAAAAGGAGTAAGCGGTTGAAGATGGATGGATGGATGGATGGATGGACGTAATAGTTTCACGAAGAAGAATATTTAATTTGGGCTAAGTGGTAACACTTTACAATAACAGTACATGAACAATCATGAACTAGTACCTGAATGAATATTTACTTAATTCTTATGTATACTTATGAACTAATGATGAATTAAGGAATCTACTAACACAAACTAATGAAGAGCTAATTTTGAACTACTACATGTAGCGTATGAATGCATTCGTGAATAGCGACCACTCTAAGTACATGTTAGTACATATTTGTTAGTTATTTTATTAATTAACACCTAGGGGTAATCTAAATCAAAAATGCACTAAAAAGAAATAATATGAATTAAACAAGCATGGTTTCAAATTGGATTACTTTTCATCAGTTACATTATTGAATGTAGAAAGATGCATTAATAATAAACAGCAATCATTTCAACTCAATCCATTTGCATCATTCTCCATCCATTTCTCTTTAAATTTCCACTGTAGTGCTAATACATGTTCTGCATGGTTAGGAAATGAACTGAAATTAATATACTAACTTTTATTCATTTTCTCAAGGTCTGACCAGATCCACTCTATTTCCCTGTTTCCAGTGTGTGTGTGTGTGTGTGTGTGTGTGTGTGCGTGTGTGTGTGTGCGCACAACCCTGCCATGGTGCATCATATGAGCACCCATCTCTTTTGCTGTTGACCAAAGTTCGAATTTCGACCTCCATCCCATCTTTATTAACTTAGAATTTCAACCAGATTCCATCCTATCTTTACTTCTGAGAGACTCCGCCTCTTTAAGATACTCTTTTTATACCCAATCATGTTACTGATCTGATGCCTATTAACTTAATTAGTTGCTAAATGTTCATCCAGCTGTTTCTTTTTAGTAATACTTACTTTTGCACCATTTTGTTGCCCCTGTCCAACTTTTTTGAGACATGTGGCTGCCATCAAATTCAAAATTACTTCATTTCATTGGCTTACGAGATTCAGTTTATATTTACATTTTACACAGTGTCCCAACTATTTTGGAATTGGGGTTGTATTTCAAACTCACTTATATTGGTGAAGCAAAAGTGATTATACTCTGCTGATGGTTTACATCCTCATATGTTAATCAACATGGTCTTTCTTTGTCCCGCAAGCTTCATACTGCCTTTCTGTTCCTGGTCACATGAGAGTAAATACACCTCTTTGGCAGAATTCTGATCTCCCCTCTTATTCCTTACTCTCTGTATCTGACTCTCTTTTTAGTACAGCAAAAACAATGCCATTCCTATACTTTTGGAAGGGACTGTACATGTATTGCTCAATACATTCCATTTTGAAAATGACTCAATAATTCTTAAAAAAATTCATAAAATAAACATTTACAGCTTTTACTAAGAAATAGGGTGCCAAAGACTTTTACACAGTACTATATATTTTCCATGGTTGGTGTGGAGGAACTTGAGTGACCTGCACAGAGCCCTGACCTCAACCCCACTGAACACGTTTGGGATGAATTGGGTTGACTCCACCAGACCTTTCCCCCCAACATCAGCTCTTAACCTTACTAATGCTCTTTTGGATGAATGGGCACAAATCCCCACCGCGCCAGAAGAGTGGAGGTTGTTATAACAGCAAAAGTGGTACTACATTTGCATTGGGGTGTTCAACAAGCATGGATATGATAGTCAGGTGTTTGTCAGAGAGACCGAAAACAGGGTATTAGCTTCTCCACTTTTCTCAATCTAATAGTGTGGCTGTGGGGATTTGTGCACATTCATCTAGTTAATATTTAATCCTCACATGACACTTTTAAATACCTTTCCTTTGTCAGAATCTGAGGAAATGTTTCACACTGTAATTATTTATACAATTACATGGAGCGTTTAATGATTCATCCAGCCACGTTTCTCAAAACATCTGGGGGCCCTAGTGTGCCATCAGCCATCAGACTCCACAATGCAACAATATCCAGTACCTCCTACCCAACTGATTGAGTCTCACAGAAACACCCGCTCAACAGTTAATTGCCATTTCACAGATCTTGCACATGTATATAAATACTTAGGATACTGCACATATACGTATACAAATAGAACTCGAGCATATGTACGTACACACAGATCTGTTTCATTGTTTCTATTATTTCTATTGTATAGGCATGTATGCAAATTATTTCCTTTCTTTCTGTATTTCTTTCTTTGATGTTAATTACCCTACTTGTGATGCTCTGTCAATTTGAATTTCCCCCACAGGGGATCAATAAAGGTACAACTTATATTATCTTATCTTAATTGAAAGCTTCATTTATGCTGCTGAAATACAGAGAAAGACAGGACTCTTAATTAGACCAGTCCTTACAATTAAAGTATATAATAAAATGAAGTAAATAAACTGGTATCACTGTACACAATTACTGTCCCCATAGCAACAAATTCTACACTCGTTACTTTCTAAACCCCCCCCCCCCCCCCCAGTTTTCTTATTTCTTCTTCTACATGAAAGGGAACATCTTTTGCATATTTAGCAATGAATTTGGTTGTTTAATCATATTAATTACATAACCTCTGTTCATATTAATTTCGTATTATTCATTTATGTACGTGTATTGCACTGCAGTGGGGGGGGGGGGTCTTTGCATTGCATTTCATTGCACCATAAATAATCACCTTGCCATTTATAGACTGCCAATTCACACAGAATACCCGCACCGAATGCATTCGTAACCGTCCCTTTTCATTCAGCACAACTTTGAATTAATAATCCTTCTCATAGTTTTGCATTTCAAGGCTAATGGGTCTTAGTAATCCAGATATTTGCGGTCTACCTCGGTCCCCTGTTGTAAGGAGTATAAAATCATCTGATTCATGGCAAAAGTCACATTTACCTTAGATCCATGGGAAATGTGTATAAAGATATCATGCAGCTGTGTTTTGTGCAGTGAAATATGCAAAGCATCTAAAAATTATCAACTTTATTTATTTTTATTTCAAAACAGAGCAGAAATCAGAACGTGCAATTCATTCCACAATTCACGATTGTTTACATTGCCATGTGTGTTTTTGTTTTGCTTCATGTCCTGTCTCCCCCACTGCATTGTCATTGGTTGTATCCATCACGTGTCATTATCACTCACAGCTGTTTCTAGTTTTCCCTTTGATTAGTCTGTATATTTATAGCCTTCGTGTTTCCTTGTTTGTCACGAAGTAATGTTCAGCGTTTACCTGTCTTTATTGCACTGCAAAAAAAGCAATTTTAAATGAAGTTTCTTGAAAACTAGTCTTATTTTCTGTGTAAGAAGAAAAAATATTGTCAAGTATGTTTGGCATTAGAAAAGTAATCTAATTTTAAGAAAATTTATCCTACATTGTCTTAATAGGATATTCCAGATATTCTAGATTTAACCAGTAAAAAGCTACAATAATGGTTTGCATAATATCCTAGCAGAGCAACAGTTTGTTTTCGTTATTTTAAGAGTAAGACCACTTGCACAACATACATTTTTTAATGAAGCAGTTGGGTAGCACCTCTCATGACCATGTCACATGTCACACTGATCACGCATACCTGTTCTGTGTTACCCCTAATAAGAACCCATATAGAAGTTCTAGTTCCCGTTAAAGTAGAACTCAACATTGCATGAGTACCACGCTGTGGGAAACGCCTGACCAGCATCTGAAGCTTGTGTAACATCATTCCTATTAATAGGCCTGCCGTGTCCAGGTGACGTGACAATGAAATGTGTCGTGTGATATAAAAACAGCACCTATGAACCACACCTTTATTATCTTCAGTGAGACTGCATGTCGGTTGTTTGAGTAATGCTCGCAAAAAGACACTTCATTTCCTCTCTATAATTTCAGAAAAAGAAGAAAGAAAAGTCTCTTTTCTGTTCCTTTTGTAAAAAGAAAAGTATGAGTGAGAGAGAATTGAAGAAGTGTGTTACATCCTGCTCCCGTTTCATAACGGTGAAGACAGACACAATTTCTGTGTGAAGTGTTTTGGGCTGGAACATGCCACGTAGCCCTCGAGGGGTTTGACTTACAATTAGGCAGCTCAGCTCATGGCTCGCTCTCTTCTCGGCCAAAGGGAGTTGGGTTACAGAGCCTCGTGTTCTTTTATCATATTTCATGACAACTAGGTGTTGCTGTTCCGAAGCTCCGCGGGGCCTAATGCTGATAACACATACGAACTTTTGTCACAATCCTTTACAGGGTTACAGAGATATACCCTCACATCCATTTTGGCATGCTTGCCCTTGAATTTGTTGAAGTGCCATTCGAAAATGGTGCGGTTTATCAAAATTCTGTGAATAGATTTTTGTCGTGACTGTCATTATTTTCATGGAAATTGGACAAACGGCCTAGGACAAGTTAGAAAACGTAGTTTTCTCAGAAAATTCAAAATGGTGGAAAACTTTTTTGTCTCTGAGATGCATGGTTCAAAAATAATTATCATAAATGTGAGTGAAATTTTGGACAGTTGGTGGTGCTAGAGAGATTAAGATAGAGACTCCATATGTAATGACATACATTTTGTAAAAAAAAAAAAAAAAAAAAAACAAATGTAGAGTAATAAAATTGATAAATAAATAATTAATTAATAGATAATAAATAAACAATTCACTGTTATTTATTAAATTGTATAATTATTTGTTCAGTATGTAAAAAAGTAAACAAGGCTATAGGTAAATAAAATTAAGGTCTTTAAACAATTCTTTAGTATTCAGTATAATAACATTTGCAATCACAGTGAAAGAGAAAATATGGAACGCAAAGTGTAGTATTTTTTTAAATAATTTTTTATTTACACGTGCATTTTAAAAATGGATTTAAGTTTGCTCTTTATGACAACAGTCATATGACAATGGTAAACAATTCCTATGTTACAGTTCCTATGAATACAACTAAAGAGTCCCAAGTCATTTCATCAGGAGCTGGAAGTATTGGAGAACCTTGAAAATATCCATATTATTTGTAGTTGTGCTTAAAAAGTGCTAGAATAAATAAATATAAACTCGCTAAACAACTTAAAAATGTTTCTTTTTTTTGACCCTTGCAAATAACCCAGAATATCCTACCAACCACCTAGCAATACCCTAGAAACAACCCAGAACACTCTAGCAACCATCTAGCACACCCTAACAACTACTCAGAACACCATAGTAACTGCCTAGCAACACCCAAGCAACCACCCAGAACACCCTAGTAACAACCCCGAAACCACCCAAAAGTCCCTAGCAATAGCCTAGCAACACCCTAGCAACCACTCAGAACACCCTACCAACCGCCTAGCAACACCCACCAACCACTCAGAACAACCTAGCAACAACCAAGCAACCACCCAGAACATCCTAGCAAGTGACTAGCAACACCATAGCAACCATGCAGAACACACTAGTAATCTAGTAACCTGCCAACACACTTGCAACCACACAGAAGACCCTAGCAACACCCTAGCAACCACTCAGAACACCATAGAAACCACCTAGCAACTGCAAATACCCAAGCAGCCACCAAGTATACCACAGCAACCATCCAGGAACCACCCAATACACCCTAGCAACCACCTAGCAACCACACAAAACACCCTAGCAACCACCTAGCAAGCACTCAGAACAACCTAGCAACCACCCAGACTGCTCTAGAAACTGCCTAGCAACACCCTAGCAACCAAACAGAACACCCTAAAAACCACCCATAATTTTGGCTGAATTCTATAAATAGCCGGTGCAATAATAGATCTTTTCTGTTAGATTTAGATTTTTAGAAGATCCTCTAACAATAGACCTGTGATTACAGAAAATTGCTACTTTTGCTTGCATCATCAATCAGCATGATCCAGATTGTTGCCGAAAACTGTATAAAAAAACATTCTTCAAAGTAAGATATTTTTTTTCTGTCCATTACTTTTTCCGTTTACATTCCAGCATTTCCACGATCATATCAGTAGCTGTAAGTTTTCTGTCCACCTTTAAGAGAGGGGAGATTTTAATAATAATAAAAAAACAACAGTTTCAGTGTATTCAGTGTAAATTCAGTGTAGAATCCAGTTTAGAAAGCGCCACAGAGAGAAAAGGAATCCCAGATTTTCTGTTTGAAAAATAGAAATAATTGCAATAGTGCTGAATTGCAGTCTTTCTCAGGTAGCTCTAGAGAAGAGCACACAGAGATCCTCCACAGCCCAATCCCTCCAAAAGAGATCCAACCGCTCAAGGCTGATTTATACTCATTGCTACTCAGAGAGGGGGATCATCGTTAAATGTGGCACACCGAGATGTGCCACTAGCAGTCTTCCTATGAGCTAACGACACATTGTGCTTATGTTCTTGCTTCCTTATCATATACAGAACGTTCCATCTTCTATAGACGTGCTTGTGTTCTGAACCTGCTTTCTGAAAGTGTAGGTCATTAAAATCCTTAAAACAGCCTATGACTGAAACTCTGTGAAAACCTGTTTTAACATATTCACTCTGTTTCTAATACTTTAATTAAAATTAATCTATGATAAAACTCTTGCACTGAATGGTTAGTATAAATTAGCACAATTTAATCCTGCAAGATTGCACTGTTTACAGACTGTCAATAAACACACAGTGTAGGTGATGTAAATCACAGCAACTCCATTAAATAATCTGCTCATACTGCTGCATACAGATGAGTTAAAACACTTGGGAAATGCTTTCATTGAGAATTAACTTGTGTAATAATAATAATAATAATAATAATAATAATAATAATAATAATAATAATAATAATAATAATGCAAAGTTAGTTTTTTCTCTAGAACTTTTTAAAACAATATCATGTCTGTGTTAACTTTGATTTATTATTCCTACAGTTAAACATGGAGCTCACATTTTTTGCCTCTTCTTCATGTCACAGCGCCTCCTAGAGGACATGAATACTTCAACCTGTGTAAGCATCTGCACTTAACGACCTGATGTGCATGCAGAGACACACACAGAAGATTTGGTCTAGAGCCATCTCACATAATAAAACTGGCAAGTGTCCTTTTCCAGAAGGGAAGTTCCTTAAAAAGAACACAATGTTTTGCAATGATGAATGAGCAATAGGAAACAAGTTAGTTAGGGAAGGCTGTGTGTGTGTGTGTGTGTGTGTGTGCTCC
>JAFFST010055509.1:176538-184038 GCA_022414735.1 Noturus placidus
TTCATCCACCACATCTGGACTCGAATGTGGTTTCCTCGACACCATGCAGAATGTCTCACAGCATCACGCTCTATAAAACAGCACACCACCCTGCACCTCTGTGTTGAGCCAGAAGATGTAGTTCACATGGCCCATCTTTATTTCTTGATGTGAATCTATTTTTTAGGGCTATCATGGCAAGGCCTGGTGTAGCCTATTTTCAGTAATAATATGATACACTGATTGCACACTGGCACCTCTAATGACCTCTAAGATTGCTGCAATAGGAATTAATAAAACATTTTTAGAAATCTGAGTTGAAGCCACAATTCTTCACCAGCACCTCTGGTACAACAGCTCAGAATAAGAATTCTATTTTTATAATTACCTAATATCAAAAAGAATACTTAAGATATCACAAGTCACTATGCATCTTGACAGTTCATCAAAGATCTAAATTAAAAAGGCCAAATCCAAGAGTCCGAGTCAAAGAAACTGGGTCAAAATTCGACATATTAAAAGTTCAAAATATTTCTACACACAACTGTAAAGTTCAGTGTTTATGCCTCTGCCACTAGGTGTTGTTTCTGGGTTGTCAGTGCGTCCGTCTGTCCGTCTGAGATTATCAGTAGCATTTTATCTGAAGAACAAGTGATGGAATGTTTGTAGGATTTAAATGGAAGTATCAGTGTAAACCAGCTGATGAACTGATTAGAATGTGGAATTGATCCAAACAAGGTCAAGGTCACAGCAAGGGCAAATGTAATAGTGTTTTCTTCAATTCCTGTTTGAAGTATTTTTTAAGGTTATTTGAGGCATACAAATAGTAACAGGAAGGACTAGACATGTTGAAACACCGTTGGCATCAAGTTCATCTTGAAGACAATAATATGAGTCCTACCTGAACCTCTCTTGGTTAAGACCTTTAAACTCCGAATTAATGTAGCATAGAGGAGAACCTGAAGAGGGATAGATCCTTTCATTTTCCCTTGTGACAATGTCCTGCAAATACATGAAAAAGTAAATACATTTTTAAGATTGGGAAAAAAAGGAGAATCAAAAGAGCAGAATCAAAATGTCAAGGACTTGTACACAGATCGTAGTAATCTTTCGTAAGTCCACAACAAAAGAAACTGTTAAACTTTGAATCACTAGTCAATGATTCAACATGGACGCATATTTTATACATATTTTACTAAAAGAACATTAGCAGCATTTTAAAACACAGTAGCACAAAAAAACAACAGCACAACCTCCTATCGCATACGTATAAAAATATACTCAATAAAACGTCCGCTTTTATTTCCAGCAAAATTCTTAACTTGTAAATATTTGTACTTTTGGAACGTAAAAACATTCAACAGCTGAGATGTAAACTGAACAAGTTTCACAGACATTTGATGAACAGAAAGGGAATAATGAGTCCCTGAACAAACGTGGGGTCAGAAGGAACAGTCAGTATCTGGTGTTCTTCATCTGCTGATGAAGTTCTACAGAGCATCTCATCCTCATGGACTGCACCAGACTGGTCAGTTCTTGCTGTGATAACCAGTTTAAACATTCAGTCAACAGATTTCTTTACTCATCTAGTGCTTCTGTGTTCTCATGTAAGTTATATTAACATCCACTCTCATAAAAA
Source organism: Noturus placidus (assembly GCA_022414735.1). NCBI lineage: Eukaryota > Metazoa > Chordata > Actinopteri > Siluriformes > Ictaluridae > Noturus > Noturus placidus. The sequence continues at coordinate 178,157 of JAFFST010055509.1, forward strand.
AATCACAATTCCCTTACTTGTAGCAACTTCTGCACGATAAATATCAATGTTCTGTCACAAACACACATTGTATATCCATATGTACATGGTATATCCAAACTGTAGTTTAGGTTAGTTAAGTGTTCCTGGAAGAGGTGGGTCTTAAGCCATTTTTTGAAGATAGTGACAGATTCTGCTGTCCAGATTAAGTTTGAAAGCTCTGGAAAGGGACTTAATGCCTCTCTCAGTAGGAACTACCAGGCATCTGTGGTGAACTAATTGCAGGTTGCGTGAGGGAACATAAACTTGAGGTAGGGGGGTACTGTTCCAGACAGAGCGTTGCATGTGAGAATAATGGCCTTGAAGTTGATGCAGGTGGCTACAGTCAAGTCAAGTCAAGTGTTTTTATTGTCATTTCAACCATATACAGGTAGTACAGTACACAATGAAACAAAACAATGTTCCTCCTGGACCACGGTGCTACATAAAACAAGACACTAACCACATGAGACGATGCAGAACTAAATACGATCTACAATCTACAAGACAGGACAGTACTAAAACAGGACAATGGGCACAGTAGCACCAACCAGTATACAGTTCTAGTGTGGGAAGTGTCATATATAACAGGTAGTGCAAAAGAATAAGAATATAATAAAAATCTGGTAATATAAACATAACATACTTTGACATAGTATTCAGCAGATTAGCTTATACCATATATCAGGGGTGTCCAATCTTATCCGCACAGGGCCGGTGTGGGTGCAGGTTTTCATTCCAACCAAGCAGAAGCCACACCTGAGTCTATTGAAAGCCATGATCAACTGATTAAACAGGTGGATTCAGGTGTGGCTCCTGTTTGGTTGGAATGAAAACCTGCACCCACACCGGCCCTGTGCGGATAAGATTGGACACCCCTGCCATATATGGACATAGTAGTTATTGCGGTAGCAGCCAGGTAGTGTATAGTGGTGAAAAGAAATTAAACATGATATTTTTATAAGTTAGCAACCAAGATACAGGTAGTCAGTACAGAAATGTGCAAAAAGTGTAAGGGGATTGGGAAGGTGTTCAGTTCAGTGTGTGTGTGTGTGTGTGTGTGTGTGTGTGTGTGTGTGTGTGTGTCAGTCAAGTCTCTGAATATTGAGGAGTGATAGCTCAGGGGAAGGAATTGTAAATTGTCCATTGGGGCCCGAATGCTCCGGTACCTTTAGCCAGACTTTAAGGTGAAGAGGGACGCACCGAAATGAAAATTCTTGGCCGAAGCTGAAGCCGAAACTGAATATAATGAAAAACTTGTCCGAATCCCGAATCATGTTTTTTTCCATTTATTTTTCCATTTTTTTTCCATTCCAGCAGGCATGGGCTACCAGCAAGACAAAATATAACTTTAAATAAAAGAGTAAAATAAAAAATCTTTTGATGTTGTCATCTTTGAGCTCCTTGAATAGTCGAGGTTATTCCTATCTTTCCGAGCGTGCTGCTGGAAGTGAAATTTGTGCGTCTCACTCTGGTTGCTAGGCTCTTTATTAGGCCTTTTGACTTATTCGCCCGAACACCGAAAGTGCTTTTTTTTTTTTGCTATTTTCGGCCGAATAATTTCAGTTGCTGAACAGTCTAGTGAAAAGTTTGTATGAGGGGTGTGTGAGGGGTGTGTGGGGTCATCCACAATGCTGGGGTCTTTGCGGATGCAGCATGTGGTGTAAATCTCTATGATGGAGGGAAGAGAGACCCCAGTGATTTAGCTTTCCAATCAGGTGCTTGAGGAATGATTGTCTTTGAATGCTGAACTGAAGTCTATGAACAGCATTCGAATGTGGGTGTCCTTTTTGTCCAGGTTTGTGAGGGCCAGATGTAGAGTGATGGCAATGCCATCATCTGCTGAGTGGTTGGGATGATACGCGACTGCAGTGGGACCAGTGAGGGGCAGCAGGGTCTTGATGTGCCTCATGACGAGCCTCTCGAAGTGCTTCATGATGATGGGTGTGCAATGGGACAGTAGTCATTGAGGCAGGACACTGAAGACTTCTTTGGCATGGGGACAGTGGTGCTGGCCTTGAAGCACGTTGAAATGATAGCATAATAGGCCGATAAAAAGAACTCAATTCGGGTACTTGCACAATGAGGCAGTTTTCTGTGTGTGTGTTTCAAGTGTGTGAATCTTAATTTTATGTTGTTATTTAATTTCTATCATTCTATCAAAATTTCTGAGTGCATGTCAAGTTTGAGTACAAATTTACTAGAGTGTGCGACAAGTCCGAATTCGTTCAAAATCGACTCCGAGTCCGGGATCGAGGTGGGAGGTGGGGTGGGTAAGGAGATAAAGAAGGGATGGTAGAGCACCAGGTATTAAGGCAACATAACATCTGGGAAAGGTGTAGACATATGCTGATAAATGCACATATATGAACATACATTTATATTAGCACTTTATCACTGAAGAAACACCATAATACTGTTTTTTTTTTGGTTTATAGATAGGATATGTTTGTATCACATTTGTGTTGTCATATAAGATGTATTACTTTTATTCGTTTTATTTAAGGATGGAAAATTCCTTTTTTCTGCAAGGAATAAAAAGAGCAGGTGATGAGACGTGTCATAAAAATCTGTATTATGGCAAACTCAAAATTGCAAATTTGTTGACATATGAACCTTTTTGACACAACTAAGGCTACAGTCATGGGGGGAGATAAATGAAATGCACGATTAGTTAATCATCAAGTAGTGTGACTACGTGAAAAGAAGAACCTTTGGCACTTTGTTGTTCTGGAGCATGCAGGAATGTGTATACATCATGTTGCAAAGAAAATCGATCAGTTATGACCTCAGAGAAGAAATTGTTGTTGCTCATCAATCTTTGAAGGGTTATAAAGCCATGTCCAAACATTCTGAAATTCACCATTCTGCAGTGACAAGAACTGTTTACAATAGAACGCCTCCAAGGAGCCAGAAGGGTGTGCCAAAAACAAAGAGCATCTCTCAAACATATAAAGAGCTGCTTGAAGTGATTACTAAGGCTGGATGAGCTTTTTTCTCCCCAGTGAAAGGAAATCCCTCACACTGCCCCTTTTTACCAGAAGTGGAAGAAATACAAAATATCAGGCTTCTGGGGGAAACCATGTATAAGCTGTATTTATAGCCCTGCAACATTGGATTATTCGGCCATCATGGGGAATGAACGGCATGGCTATTTGGCTATGTTGAAGGTGGATTAGACACTTGTCACCTTGGCACTGGTGACCAAGGTCTATGCGGCAGCAGGTCTTGCTTGTGGGACACGGCATACAATGGCACTGTTGCAGGCCTACAAAGCAGATCTGCTGAGTGAGCTCAACATACGGCAGAATTCAGCCAGTTCTTTCTCTGTCGTGTTGAGTTCACCCGGGCATCCACAAGTGGAGCTCGGGCCAGTACTAGTGTGAAAGAAGCACAGAAGATGTGTATTTCTATGTGGAAATAGGCGTCTTTTAGATCTATCTTCACAAAACAGTCCTCAAACTGAACCTGTGGAACAATAAGCTTGAGCATCAGTATCTTGAACCTGTATGTCTGAAGAGTACGGTTCAGATGACGCAGATCTAAGATTGGCCGCATTCTCCAATCTTTTTTGTGGACCAGGAAATAACGACTAAATAACCCTCCCTCCATCAGGTAGTGGGGTACATGTTCTTTGGCCCCTTTGTCCAAGAGGTATCTTACTTCCTGCGCTAACGTTGGGCTCTGGTCTGTGCTGACTACTGTGGTGAGCACACCTCTGAACCAGGGGGGTCGAGCTCTGAACTGGACTCATAACCCTTTTCTACAGTAGACACATTTGGCAGTAGTTTCCAAGCTGCCAGATGGTCTATTAGTGATGTTAACGTTTCCACATTCAGTTGGAGGGAAAGCATCAGATTTTCATTGCCCTGTGACAGCTTGCTGACCTGAGAACACTGAAAACTTGGGACAGCCTTGGCTAGGGGAGGCCCTACAGAGGTACTGGAGGCTATCTGCCATAACAACCTCACATCCTCACGTCCCTCCGTGGCCCATCAGGACCGCTCGTTCCTTGCCTTCTTGGCTTTTATGATCATTCTAAGATCAGGCAGATTAGTAGGCTGCCCTGTCCCCCTGGCTCTCCGTGGGGGGAGGCGGGCCGCCACACTTTCTTTATGTGCCTCCCTCGCACTAGCGAGCTACACACGACAGGGAAGGAACTGGCTGAACGCCGCCTTTTGCTTCGCAAAACCTGTTAGCAATGGCATGAACCATGCTGCCAAATGGGACGGAAGATTTAGCAGGGGCGTCCAACAAGGAGACCTTATCATTGTTCCGCATTCCTGAGAGGTTAAGCCATAGGTGCCTCTCTGCCACAACCAAGCCACCCACTGAACGGCCGTTATGACGGGCCATTTGCTTGGTAGCCCGCAGAGACAAATCTGTGACTGCCTCGGGCCCAATTCCCTCACCAGTGTCGAGCTCACTCAGTAGGTCTGCTTCGTAGGCCTGCAACAAGGTCTGCACCGAGGTTTCCTTACATGGCTTGGAAGGCAAAGCTGGCCCCCCTATATTGCCTACCATTGATGGAGAGAGTTGGCTCACATGGAGGAGTGGAAGAGGACTTCAGTGGCAACCTGTGAAGCTCTGGTGAACTCCATGCCCAAGAGGGTTAAGGCAGTGCAGGAAAATAAGGGTGTCCACACAAAATATTGACACTTTGGGCCCAATTTGGACATTTTCACTTAGGGGTGTACTCACTTTAGTTACCAGTGGTTTAGACATTAATGTGTGTGTGTTGAGTTATTTCGAGGGGACAGTAAAATGACACTGTTACACAAGCTGTACACTCACTACTTTACATTGTAGCACAGTGTCATTTCTTCAGTGCTGTACATGAAAACATATCATCACATATTTACACACAGCTGAGGGGTGTATAAACTTTTGAGAGACTCTGGATGAAGGTACGAAGTCAAGATTGGTGGGAGAGAGTTGTTCTTAAGGAGTTTACAGACGTGGAAAGGAAACAGAATTTTCAAATGACATGACGTTCTTTTTTTGCTTTATGTAGTGTTGTGAAAGAACACATGAGCTCTGCAGAATATACAGTGCGTGCCTTGCATTACTTTATATAAATCAGGTTATTGCGTCGTGTATCGAGTGATTGGCACCATTGCACTGCGCATGTGCACAAAGTATTTTTAAATCTGATTGAGAAAATAATAGGACTCGAGCGTTTACACGGTCATCTGTTTCCTCTCGATTGGATTAAAAAAGCAATAAACCACCCCTTCCAATTCCATCAACATTCCATTTAGATTGAGCTCAATCGGATCAATACAGGTGCGTAGATGAAGGCTTTTCAGTCCAATTGAGCCGTCGATCAGATTACCATCGGATTATTTGGTTGCATGTAAACATAGCCAGTGTTATATGTTTTTAGGGTAATAATTCCTGTGCTATTAGTCACAATTGTGCTTTTCTGTAACATATTTTGTATGCTCTCTTACAGATGACACTCACATGCACACACACAGCATGGCAATACCAATCAGAGACCTTATTTCCAATTCAGTGATCAATGTTTGTCAAAGTATGTAAACTGGACAATGCTGGAGAAAGGTGGTGTGAAGAATGCAAGTAAAATTAAGAACAGCCTTGCTGTCAGATTCCAAGCCTGCTGCTGGTGATTGTGATGATGTCAGTAACAGCATAGAGAAAGCAGTGACATGGCCTAGCACATTGTTTAGGAAATGATTAATATTTATTTCATTTGTACACTACATGACCAAACGTTTGTGGACACCTGACCAACACAAATATATTGGGCCTTCCCCAAACTGCTGGAAGTGCACAGTTGTATAAGATGTCCTTGTATGTTTTAAAATTAAAATTTCCCTTCACTAGAACTATAATGGGCC
>JAFFST010055509.1:208235-218690 GCA_022414735.1 Noturus placidus
TCATTCAGAGCGATTTGAGGTATGATCTGTGTCTGTGAGTCAAAGTGTGGGACTAATTAGGTGCTGATTATTACATATTGAGATTGTAAGTCTAACACAGTGCCTCTGTTTGTCTGCTTGATCCTCTTGACTTATTTTACATTAGTGTGTGGCCTTCATTAAGCTTGTCTAATAGCTGCTCAACATTGCTCAAGCAATGGCGGCCATGTTTTTCAGCATTCACAATTGTCCTCGTATATCCTGATTGGACATTGGACAAGGACATTTATTAGAAATTAGAATGCCATATAGTGGTTATAATGGTGGGTTTTTATTTTTTATTTCATTTTTTGTTAATCTTAGATACGTCTTAGATTAGAAATTTTATATGAATGACAAGGAACAAAATGCTTATTCCAGGTCTCCCCTTTATAATACCCTTTTCAGGTTTCACACACATTTTGTTGTGTATATAGATGCTTGGAATTAATGATGGGAAAGAAAATTCATACTTCAGGTCTCCCCTTTATAAACACATTTTTTGATCATAATGTGATATAACTGCAAGCCATGATGCATCAAATGAACAAATTATAATTATGTTATTATAATGCTTTTATAAGATATAAATTTGATTTCAAAAGAAAAACGTGACAAAATAACTATTATTGAGGATAATGAGCCAAAGATTGGTCCACTGCTGCCATCTAGTGGTTATAATGGCAATTTCAGTTAATTTTCCATAAGAAATCAGTCATTTTTTAACTGTTATATAGTTATTGTCCAATGTATATAAAAATATTTTGTGCTTGTTCAGAGTCATATGTCACATGAGCTTTCTACTTTCCAGAAGATCTAAGCATTCCTTGATGAGTTATAGGTTTTTGGATACACTTGCTCAAGCCCACATTTTAAGGCCTTTAAACACGTGTAAAAAGGTATTGCGTATTCTTTAACTAGCCTGTAGCCACCTAGATCAGAGATGGAAAAGATGTTTTACAGCCAATACAGGAAATATATGGTTGTTAAAGCATTTTATAACAGTTATAGCTCAACCTAATGTCCGACCTCAATAAACCTTGGCAGGCTTCTTTAAAATTAGACGCTGCACATGCTCACCTAGAGTTAAAGTTTTAACCTTGTTTAGGATTTATAGGCTTTTGAGTATATTTTTCCACACCCATATTCTAAATGACCCCGTTATAGCTATGACCAATTTTATTTAAAACTTTGCACAACCCTCTTAGTCAAATAGGTCCACCAAGTTTCATTCCCATGGGCCATTGCCATAATAGCTACTGAAAATTGATTGGCCGATGACGGACATGTTTTGCAACATACATGGGACTGTATGCAAATTTTGATGTTAAACGGTTCCATAATTATAGCCAATTTAATGTTTTTTCAGTATTCTAGCGCCACCATGTGGACAAGTTGTGCAAACTTTGTTGGGCAATGATAGCTTGTCTACAAACATAAGCATTCCAAATTTGGTGGCGATCTCATTTCATTCAAGAGTTATGTCTATTTACATTAAGTGGCCTCACCTACTTCCTTTGTTTTCACATACCACAGCTACCTCAAGTTGAAAGTTTAATAGTTTTTCATCGTGAGACTCAAGAGATTCGTTTGACACTGGGTTGTTCCAGATTGGATGAAAAACCTAGGACTAATTTGCAAAAGTAGGTTTTAGAAAAAATCCAAGATGGCAAAATATCTTTATGGACAAAAATTAAACTGGAGATATGTTTTGTTTGTCTGGTCCCAAGGATTCCACAGATATTAGACACTTGAGTCTCTGACAAACATTTCAAAAGTTCTGGCCCTTTTTCTATACATGCTCACTATAGCGCCACCATCTGGCCAATTGGGCCGAAATGTTGTGACACAGTAGTTCTCTGGGCTACAACCTTCTCTCAAAAATTAAGCTCTCTAGGCCTCACAGTTTGGTCTGCACAATCAGTTATAAAGGCAGAATAATAATAACAAATTAATAAATTAATAAATAAATAAATAATCCTTACAATTACAATAGAGTTTCAGCCCTTCAGGCTTGAACCCCTAATAAAAATAAATAAATAATAAAAAATACTTCAAATTACAATTGGGTTTCAGCAATTTTCGGGGTTCAAGCCGTTTAAGGCCCTTAAAGATGTAAAAAGCTATCACTTATTGCGCAATCCTATAAGAAATGACACAGAATACTTATTCCAGCATTTTGTATCTAAATCTACAATAAAATGCGTGTAACTTAAATAGTATTATAAAGGGAAACCTTTTCTACACATTCTGTTGTAGATATAGATACTTGGAATAAATAAGTAAGAAATTGCTTACTTCAGGTCTGCTCTAGTGCCACCAACTGGTCACAATCGGTAATGTTTATTTTACATCTGTCATCTGATTGTGCCAAATCTCTGATGTGCCCTCGCGAGGTTCAACTTTTTTTTATATCTGTGATGTGCAAGTATTGTAAAATAATAATAATAATAATAATAATAATAATAATAATAATAATAATAATGATATTTTTATATTTATTTATATTTATCAATTTGCTTTTTACAATGGTACATTGTCTCAAAGCAGCTTTACAGAAATATCCTTTTACATTTACAAGCGACTTACAAATGAGACACACTCACACACCAATGGTAGCAGAGCTGCATGCAAGGTGCTAGCTTGCCATCGGGGGCAACTTAGGGTTCAGTGTCTTGCCCAAGGACACTTCGGCATGGGATCACCCGGGCCGGGATTCCAACCACCAACCCTACGATTAGTGGATTAGTGGACACCCCGCTCTACCCACTGAGACACAGCCGCCCTTATAATAATCCTTACAATTACAAAAGGGTTTCAGTGCTAAGCGCTTGAACCCCAAATAGTAATAAGCTTATAAAACAAAACAGTACATTGGCTTTATCAAGCAAACATAATAATAATAATAATAATAATAATAATAATAATAACAATAATAATAATAATAATAATAATAATAATAATAATAATAATAATAATTATAGACAAGCATCTAATCATAGTATATAAGGAGCCTCCAAAAAAGGCCTAGTCCTTCAAGAGCAAGGATGGGTCGAGGTTCGCCAATCAGCCTACACATTTGGCAACATTTCCCAAAGACAAATCTGTAGGATTTTGTGCATTTCACCTTCTACATGCAGACTTAAATTAAAAGATTCAATCTGCTCAAAGCTGGTCACAATCTGGTAAAAGGCAAGGCCGAAAACCGCTTCTGAATGCCCATGATCTCCGATCCTTCAGAATACTTTGGTAAACCTTTGTCATTCGACACCATTCGCCGCTGCATCCACAGATGCAAGTTAAAGCTTTACTATGCAAAGCAGAAGCCATACATCAACACTGTCCAGAAACTCCGCCCACTTCTCTGGGCTCTGTCTCATCTGAGATGAACTGTAACACACTGGAACTGTGTTTTATGGTCTGGTAAATGGTCTGCACTTATATAATGCTTTTTTCCAAAGCACTTTACACTGGTTCTCATTCACCCATTCAGAGTTGTCCAGGCCAAAGAGAATTTCAAGTGCATTCTTGCATAAGCAGAGAGTGCGGGTGGTTAGCATGGCCTGCTGCAGTCCTGACCTGTCTATTACGAAAACGTGTGGTGCAGTATGAAGTGAAAAATTAGGCATTGTATGCCCCATACAGTTAGGCTAGGGTTATTGTGTGAATAATCGAATCTAAACGTGTGAATAAGGATTTGGGTAAAAAGAATGGAATATTCTGGAAAAGATACAATGTGTGTGGCAAGACTGTCATTTTAATTGCATTTATTCTGCGGAACAGAGAAATCAGGAAAACTCTCCAAAATTGTATATTAACTTTCACTTTGGAAATTTAAGTGGTAAAGTTACTTTTAAAAGCGAATCATATTTAATGGTAACTACAATTCCAAGATATTTAACTTTTTCCAACATAACATTAAATTGAGAAGATTGTATCGAAGACAAATCTTTTAGTCCAATAGACATGAGCTCACCTGTAGAGGTCTGAACAGTGCAACTTGCCTCAAAAGTGCATCAAAAGTGAAGGAACATTGAATCCCATGATTCAGCACCTGCTAGAAAGACGTCTGCACCATCAGGAGATAATTCAGGAGCAATCATGAGGGGTGAGGATTGAGTTTACACAGCTGGCAAATCATACGTACTCCGTAATTGCAGTGGAGAGTAAGAAGGTACAACCAGACATTCTGGCCTGCTGTGTGTGAGTAATCCTGAGCTATCTGCATTCCACCAGGCATCCAGAGAGGGCAACTTCATTTGAGAGCAAAAAGATGATGACCAGATGTTGGAGACCAGTGCTACAGGTGGTACAGATGCTACAAGCCCCCACAAGACCTGATGATGTTTCAGCAGCTTAAGGACATTGTCCTGCACCTCTGTTCACCTATCTGAACTATGGCATAAGTCATTCTAATAGCTGTAATAGTAATGAAATGACTTGTTTTCCACTATTTTAATCAGTGTAAGTACTAATTAGTGTGATAATTAATCTTATGGTCGCAGTGCTTCATAAACATTTTATCCGTTAATTATTTTCTTTGTGACTCTTCCTAAAACATGACTTTCTAAACTTTTTGTCTAAAAAAAAGCATTGTTTCACCGTTTATATGAAATGAGTACCAAATGCAATATTTTATTTGGAATTTTATTCTTATTTTAAATTATACAGAGCCCTGTATTTTAAAATTAACAGACCCTAAAAGGAACATTAGGCTTTATGTAATTAGTACCAGAATAGTCTTAAATTGATCCTCAGTGAGTTATGACCAACTAGGCTTACCTCCAGACCTGAGCTCTGCTGATGCAACTGACCGTGGAATACTTGGGTGGATGTCCCTTCATCAGATGTTCAAACAAAGGACTGCTTAAATTTCAGCTTGGGCCAATTTTTCTGCTGTCACTGACCTTTCTCTTTCCTGTTCGAGAAGGCTGGTGAACTCATCACTTTTTTTCATGTAATCGCTGTGATTCTGCTTCTCATTCTCTAGTTTGTGGAGTGTCTGTTTGTGTGCCTGCTCTACTAGCAGCAGTTGTTCCAGCATACGTCTATATGTCTCCCTCTGCTTCTCCACAAGCTTGTCCAACTAAGAAACAGGCAAATGTAGACACACATTAGTTGACACATTAATACACATGAAAATAGCAGTATGCTGTTTTTGCATTCATTTCAGAATATACAATATACAAACCTAGGAAAAATATGGACTTGGCAATATAATGGGGCAAACTACAGGAAACCTCTGATGAAGAAACATCATGTGTTCGTATTTTTTAAAATCATGATACAGTTCTTATTTCACATCAAAAGGCTCTTCAGAGGCATTCAGTTCAAGTATTCAAGTAGCTTTTCAAGTGGTTTTCACAACCAGTTTTTCCCATTTGTGTTCTATTGCTATTTTATGTGGTCAAGAACAGTAGTGAGTTAAGGAATCAAATAATAGACACATGAAGTTCGACAAATAATGCCATGGGTAATTGGTTCTCATTATAGGAATCAGTCGCCATCTCCCGCTCCATCATGGATAATAAGAATTAGTTCGTCAAACTTGAGTAATGGATACTTCCAATGAATGAAATGATAAATTATTATTATTAGGATTCCTTGATGTTATTAGGTTCTCTTTATCTCCCTCCCTAAAGTGGCCAATAACTCATGATGTGAAAGGTAAAAAGTTTTGAAATTTGGCACATTGATTCTACAGACCACGAGTAACTCCACACCACAAATGAACTGTATAATCCCATAGGTAGCGCTATAGGCCACGGCCAAAGGTACACGATTTTCCCTCTGCCCCATAAGTCCAAAATGTCTGGAAAAATTGGTATGCATGCCTTATTTCTGATGGGGAACCAAAAAAAAAACATTGAAACCCATAAAGGCTGCCATGATAGATTTTTCAGTACAATAACAATTTGTCCAAAACTACAAAACTCTTCTCATGAACCATAAGTCCAATTGACAAACTGCATCAGCACTGCATTATTGCTATTATTATTTCAGTTATTTCAGCGTATGCAGAGAAAATCAGCACATTTTCCTGTACAGGGCCATTTGACCTGGAATAGCAGGTTGGAATAGCAGGACCTGTTGGAAAAACAAAAAAGGCTGAGTGTGAAGAAAGCTCCTCCCCCTGCTGTAACCTTCACTATTCGGGGTACCAACAAATAGCCTGCACCTTTTGCTCCAAATAGGCATGGTGGATCATAGAAGACCAAAATTTCACTTGGGTACTCTGGCGTGAGACCATTTAGTGCTTTATATGTCAGTAGTGCAAAATAAATGTGAGATTTCACTGGGAGCCAATGCAGTGTGGATAAGATCGGGGTGATGTGGTCATATCTTCTGGTTCTAGTTAGGACTGTCGCAGCTGCATTCTGGACTAACTGGAGTTTATGTTTCTACTGGAACTTCCAGACAGTACATCATTACAGTAATCTAGTCTAGAGGTAACGAAAGCATGAATTAATATCTCTGCATCATGTAGTGATAATATATTTCTTTTCTTAGAGATATTTCTGAGATGAAAGAAGGCTACCCTAGTAATATTATCTACATGAGCATCAAATGATAGACCGGACCACATGTAGCTAGAAGAAAGCTTTCTGATCACACAGTAACTCTGGATGGACTTTGTTACATCATGTGCACCTACTAGAAGTTCTACTGTCTTGTCAGAATTAAGTAAAAGGAGGTTAATAATAATTTATTTCTCTGTTTCAGATGTCGAGAGATATAAGAACTCCTGACCAGCTAGGGAATTTAAAATGGGAGTTCTGTCATGGTCTTCCATGTCATGTTTTTTTTTTAACCGAGACGGATCTTTTAGCTCAGCTCCAAGTTTTTGGTTCCCAAAAGGCTTTTTCTAGCCATCAACACCTGGCATACGGCATGGTTAGGCGCACATGACACGATTGTGCAAGGTGGTTCAATCTTTGAGGAAATGCACAGTCCAGATGCCCGAAAGCTTTGTAGACTTCCAGGCTACAATTATTGTTTCTCATCATTTATCATTTATCATTTATTCATTTAGCAGACGCTTTTATCCAAAGCGACTTACAAATGAGACACATTCACACACCAATGGTAGCAGAGCTGCATGCAAGGTGCTAGCTTGCCATCGGGGGCAACTTAGGGTTCAGTGTCTTGCCCAAGGACACTTCGGCATGGGATCACCCGGGCCGGGATTCGAACCGCCAACCCTACGATTAGTGGATTAGTGGAGAACCCGCTCTACCGACTGAGACACAGCCATCCCGTTTCTACCATTACTGTTACTTATAGTTGCAACTTGCACTCTTAGATGTTCTATGAATGTGGTCACAGGTTTTATCAGCTCGCAATTTTCAATGCACATTTAAGACTAAATATAGCTTTTAACTGGCTGATTTAAATGGTGATTAACACTAAACAGTGGAAAAACAGTCCAGTCTCCCAAGCTGTAAATGTCATTGGATGTTAAAGTTTTGTGTTGCTTATAATAAATTGACATGTTGATAACACAAGCAGTTTTTCAGAATGGTCTCCATTACATGTACATGCATATTGTATGCATTATTGAGTGTAGCGGTGCTTATGGGGTGTCGCGCTGGAACTGGTCAGTATGCGGCTGGGAAGGAAAAATAACACTACTCATTATAAAAAAAAAACTCAACTACGCCACTGATCATGAGCATATATTTCCAATTATAACTTATTATAGATTGTCAGATAACGTTATCAAATGGTGACATCACTTAAAGGAAAAAGAAATATTCACCACGTTGTCTTCACATGAAATATGAAACTATGCTGAATTTACAGTTGCAATATGTGTCGAATATATCAGTGTATCCAAGGACTGAGGACCCCTTTGAATTATGGAGGTCTCCTGTGTAAGGAAGTAAAGAATAACTTCAAAATAGGACATCCAAGTATCTTGGACAAGAAATACCACTGTACACTGTGAGAATTTGTTCTTCTTTCTGTGTTTTCTGTGTACCTGCAGTAGCAGATAGATACTGTGTAAGGTTATGCCATGTGAATTAGCACTGAACGTTTGTCATCTGTCTTCTGTGTGAGACACACGTTTTTTTTCTTTGAGTGTCTACACATCGGCTAAGACCTTGAAATCACCAAACCAGTTCAAAACAACCTAGAACTCCCTTTTCGAGACTCGCAGATGTCCCACACCCCTTATCTTAATAGTGCATGTGTGAGACGAGTTCTCCAGAGCGCTCTCATCCTCCATCCTGTATTCATCTCTCTGTAATAAACCTTCATCTGAGAGGACAAGTCTGCAAGTCTTGTCTAATTTCCATGACAACACTGATGCATCTTTCTGCTGGAAGGAGAAAGCTGGGGTGTTGGGAGGGCACAGGATCCCACACCAGGCAGCTGACTTCAGTTGTGATGGCTGTTAAATGGCTCAACATTCACCTGTCCTGGAGTAGATTTGTAGTAGATTTATACACCGTGGCAGAAATTTGTTTAACATTAAAGTGATCCGGAATGTGGCTCAGAGAGACCATGTGAACTAAACCTGGTCATCTAAACTGTGCTGAACTACAGTATTCCTCAGGGCGTGTTTAAACATGGTGAAGAAGGTGGTGGCATCATAACAATCATACAAGTTTCAGAAACAACATTTACAATATAGGTTGCAATATGTTTGTTTTCTTCCCACACCTACACCCATACATACAGCGACTGAGTCCACCTAGTCTGCATGGGAGACCTCTCACTCACAGTCCTGGAATCTTAGATTAGATTAGATTCTCAGGAACCCAATTAACTTACAGTTCACTAGGGCGAGCTATAAAGCTGGGGGTCCATCTCGCCATGAAATGCATGGTGTCGCTTCCATTCAGTGCTCTGATCATTGTTGACTTCAAATAAGTTCAGGGATGTAAAAAGTATTCAATGTATGTAAAAGGCATGTATGCAATACATAGAGGCTTTAGCACAGCGCATACAGATGCTTCTCCACAAAGCAACCTATGTCTGCATCTCTGTCCGTTAATTTCTCTTTATTTTGTCCTGTGTGCATTTGTATTTTCTACAATAAACACAGTCATTATTTTATCTGGTATACTCAGTATTTATCTAAATAAACAGTATTTCTTCTGCAAGAAAATTTGGTGCATTAAAAGTGCATGACGTATGTGATCATTAGAAATCGTACTCTAGCTAAAGTTTCAGTATGTTAGAGATGTTTGAAAGTAACCTCTGACAAGCAAATATAAAAGGCGAATACTTGCAAGCTTAAAGATTTTTATTGTTAATGGAAACTTCAACAGAATAGTTGTTTAATAAATAAGCTATATAAAAGCCTCTGACCTGGAAATGTGCTTTTATAATGAAAGATTAGCATGGAACTGTTTTAGATTAAATACATCAGAATAAATAATACACTTCTAGCGCTAACTAAAAGATTATTCTGTGGAATCGGTTACATGACGATAAGCTAGTGATCTGGAGTCGGATCATTTATTTTCATCCTTATTCACGGATGAGCAGCCGACTAAAATCATGTTATATTTTAGCAGGAAATATACCAACACTTTAATTCCACAGTGAATGAAGATGTTTTGCTTTGATCTCACCTCTGCAATGGGCTTCTCATAGATGTCTTCCTGCCAGCCGTGACATTTGCCCTGTATGGTGTCTCTCTGCAGGGCCTGAAGGACTTTGGGAGGAGTCGCAAAGCCATAATTGGCTTCCAGTAATGCCAGATCTATCTTCTCTGCCCGCAGCACCGTGATCACCTCATCTCTGGCCTATAATGATAATGCACATGTTGAGTGGGGTTTGAACACCTCAAATTATGAGCACTGAGGGGTTCTGTAATCTTTTGATGCTATCTGTGATCTGACCAATCATGAGAGTTGTTGTCTCCTGCGCTTTCTTATTCTACTTTTCCTCTATTTTTTTAAGACCCTTGTCATGCTCCGGGATCAGAAAAGACAAGACCAGTAGGGGGATGTCATGATTCATTTCAACTCAACTCTGCATTGAGAGTTTGTGTAACAGCATGGTCTTAAGAATTATATAATGCTCCTGTTGATATAACAAACAAATACAAACAAGAGTGTTCTTAGACTGTAATAATGTGGAAATATATGAAATAAGGGATGTTGGTGCTAAAAGACAAATCATTTGTTTACCATTATAATTACCCTGATAATCATGATACATGCAGTCACAGAAATGTCACAGAAGTAAGAATGAAATCATTTTAACTTGAGGTGTACTATTCTATGGAGCCCCCCTAGTGCCAGTTAAAAAAAACCAAACAGCTGTGTGCAATAATGCTCAAGCATATCATTGTTCATCATTTTAAAGTCATTGTTCATACTTTTTTACAAATAAGTTGTTATTGCAGACAATGAGTAATGAGTGAGTAACGCTCAGTCGAGCAATTTTTTAATAATGTGCACATTATGAATTCAGAATACC
>JAFFST010055509.1:237431-255763 GCA_022414735.1 Noturus placidus
TATATATATATATATATATATATAACCAAAGATATATCAAATATATACATACAGCACTGTATATTTACCCTATCAGTATATTCAGTGTATATGTATATTAGAATTAAATCATGGTGGTTGTCTTCTCATTGCACATGTACATTGGAGAAGTTTTTTAGTCCCAACCTGATTTTTATATTGAATGTTACCCTCCCCTCCCCTAAAAAAGAAAGGCCTATAGTTAAAGATGGGTGATATGGCCAAAAATGTTATCATGATGATTTTTTCTATATTAATCGATCTGGATGATTATCACTATATGGAATTTCAACACTATCACAGTTTTCAAAGAGTATCTTTCTCAATAATGCAGACTGAATAAACCAAATTTCTAATACTGTTCAAGGTATGTATTTATTTTTTATGACAACAAAATATACCTCCATGCAGTGTGAAGAACGACAATAGAAGAACACTTTCTCCACTGTATTTAGTGGCATCACATCTTTTTCGATGGAGAACATTAAGGGGAAAACCCCAACACCCCCATTTGAAAATTGAGCTTTTTAGCTGTTTTTAAACCATTTTCCGGCTTCTAAAGGTTTAGTGTTGTATTATTTCAACAACATCTGGAATCATGGATGAATGATGATTTGAGATTGTAGGGATTATTGAATAGAAAAAGGATAGGATGACCCTGTTTTGTTTCAGTGAAAAACTTTGAAAATATCATTTTTATGAATTACAGTATATAGGATAAACTGTTATAGTTAATGATTTAGACTTTAGACATGCATAGAATGTAAACTACCATATTTATCAATATTATTAGGCTAACTTATAAAATGACCTGACAAATGTGTTGAAATAAAATATCTGAACAATGTCTTGAAATGTGATAACTGCTAGGTTTGCATCACGTGATGAATAATTGACCCTGGTCCGTTGAATTATTGGAAATGAAAAGCATCACCACCTCGGAGTGTGGATTCTTATCTTATCATCTAACTTATTATTATCTTATCAATGATTCGTCACGTGATGCAAAGCTAGCCGTGGATGGTGTAGATTAGATGAGTCCATCCTTTATTGTGGTGATGTGATGTGTACGGGTGACTCGTCTGTCTCCTCGCGCTGAAATCATCACTGTAATCATGATTAGATGAGAATAATCCACTGACTGGACGGAACCGCCGATCTCACGCAGCTCCGGATGCTGCATGCAGAAGATGCTGTGGCAGGCTCACCTCCACCATACCGTCTTCTGGTCCGAGCACTGATGACGTAGCCCTGGGGCAGTCCACGGGATGGGGCCGATGGAAAATGGCGTGTCTGTGTAAACGTCAACAGTGTACCATCAAAGGACATGCTTTTCATCAGGAACTTGGATCGTGGAGACATCAGCGTGTTCGCTGTGTAGGTGAGTTTATTGATCATTGGATCGGAATGAGGTGGGATTAATAATGACGTGCAGAAGCTGTTCTTCACAGCGTCTCCTCCCTGCAGCAGAGGAACCTCTCTGATGTTCTCTCCGTCTCCTTCTCATCTGTGCTTTGTCTTTATTCAGCATCCCGTTTTCTCTCGTTCTCGGTTCAGGACTGTCACGTGTAGAAATTGGGCATAAGCCGATATATGGTGTTATTTCGCCATAGTGCACGCGCTCCGTTTTATTATAGGCCTGCAGTATGAGACGTTGTAAAACGCTGAATGTTGGAAAGCTTTGCGTGGATTAATGCACGAAATCAACGAGCAGGGACAAACATGTCTCTCACATATGAAGAAAACACTCAACATGGCTTACTGTATGAACATCGTGATATTCGGAGGACCAAATTTAGTATACACCTTATCATTAAAGCGCACTAGCCTATATACACTAAGATTTACACTCCTGGGTTGAGCAAAGGAAATTGGCTTCATTCTTTAACACTAAAAAAATTAGTGGTGCAACTAACGGTTACTTACATAATCGATTAGATGGCCGATTATTTGTTGTCGATTAATCGATTAATCGGATTGGGGAAAACTTCCAGTACCATTGTTCCCCCTGTTTATTTAAAATAAAATCCACAAACTGAATGTTACAAATACAAACGTAAGACTAAAACATTACACATCTGTTTGTCCAATAACATAAGACTGTAAAAAACACAATGCACATCCACGCATAAGCATGTATCCTATCCGGGTCGGTGAAATCGGACCAAAGCATGTCTGCAGATCAACGCATATTCACAATCACGTTCTGTGATCAGATGTTTTCTAGTAGGCCTGGACAGGGCAATAATTAATGCTGTGATAATAACATCGTTATACGTTTTATTGCTATTAAAATCATGTGTCTTAGCTTTTATAACTCTTTATTTACTCACTGTAAAAGTACTTGACTGGGCATTAAAATTATTTTTGTTACAATTTATTCTTTTTTTCTCATAGGTACAAATAATTAAATCGGATCGCACTCATAATACTTATGTGCAGTTCTTTCTACTTCATTCTACCACAGACCTACCAAGCATCTCAGATCCCCTCATCCCTCCAGTCGCACAGGAGATTATGCAACACATGATTCGAAAGCTTGCCACGGAATATACCTCAAAAACCAGTTCAGCTCAGGATATACCCCTTCCCCAATCAGTACTTAACAGCACCAAGTACCAAAGTCTGACAAAAGCACCCTTGCATGACCCAGCTGCCTCATCACAGAACCCTGTCCTCGGCAAACTTTTCATGGCTGATCAGGATTCTCCACTGGACCTCACTGTTAAGAAGACTGGTGTTGAGTCCAGTAGCCAAGGTAAATTATTTAATTAAGAGCTAATATTAAAAACAAATACAAGTAAAATAAAATAATATTAAGCAGTTCCATTAAAACATTGAATTATTCATTGAATGTATAATAATAACACTAAGTGAACTGAAGTGTACTTACGGTTATATGCTTGATTCACTGATTCACACTTGTGTGTGGACTGTTTACAACACCTTGCATTCATTTTAATTGACTTGGTTCTGAATAGTTTGACTTCTTGCAATATCAACATAATATTCAAGACAAGTCAATAAAAAGGGCAATAAGTACAGTGTAAAGAAGAAAAAAACAATCAGCTACTTAACTAAGAACTCCTAAAGTATAGGAACAGACCAAAGGAAGAGTGCGTGAGTGGGAGAGAGGAAAATGAGGAAAGTGTGTGCACGTGTGTGTGTGTGTGTGTGTGTGTGTGTGTGTGTGTATGGACACATGCTCTTCCCTAGAGCTCATGTGTCAAGACTTTTAAGCAGTGAACAACGATGCAGTGTCTAGATACTTTGTCCTTGCAAAGTTTGCACATTGCTTCAATGTTCTGAATTAGCGTTGAAGACTTGAAAGCTAAACCTCAATAGGAATAGGATATTCTTCATGCTTGGAGCAGGAACAGGATGAAGCAGAGTGATGACCTTCTCCAGGTTCTTGCTGGGCTGAATATTTTTCTTCTGCTACCCAGTTTACTTAGATCCTGATTCTTCTACTTTAACTATTGGTTTCTCATCTGCATTGCGATCAGGTGAGAAGTTCAAGTTTCTCATGAAGGGCGTCAAGTTTGTGTAGGTCAGCAAGAATATTCTTTATGGATTTGCAAGTCAAGTGTCTGAGGTCAGTTGCCAAGTTTGGAGTGTGGTCATATATAGGGTGGAGCAAAGGTCAGATAACTGTTTCTCAGAAACCGTGAGGCTAATTGAGTTAAAAGAAATAATGATTTTTTTTTAATTATTCTGCATCTACACATTACAGTGGCACCTGTCAAGGGGTGAGATGTATTAGGCAGCAAGTGAACAGCCAGTTCTTGAACTTGATGTATTGGTGGCAGGAAAAATGGGCAAGCATAAAGATCTGAGTAAGTTTGATGATTGAGTAACTTGACGACTGGGTCAGAGCATCTCTAAAACAGCGGGTCTTGTGGGGTATTTCAGGTATTCAGCGGTTAGTACCTACCAAAAGTGTTCCAAAATAAAAAGACAAGGGTCCTTGGCATAGTGACAGGGTCATGGGTACCCAAGGCTCATTGAAGCCAAAGGCCATAAATGATGAAGGCTAGCCTGTTTGGTGATGAATCATGTTTTCTTTTACATCATGTGGATTACTGGGTGCGTCGCTTACCTGGGGAAGAGGTGGCTCAAGGATGCACTATACTGTAGGAAGAAGGAAAGATGGTGTGATGCTCTGGGCAATGTTCTGTTGGGAAAACTTGGATCCTGGCATTCCATCCAGTTTAAGGGAAATGTTTGTTTGCATAATAGTTTGTTTCCCTCCACTGGCTGTTCTAATTATAATCCTTCATAATGTTTACATTGTCATGTGACTGATCTGATGATCAATACAGAAATTAGTGTTTTCCATGCTGTCAAAGGGTATGGGTGCTTCTCAATACTCAAATTGATGCTTCCTCATTTCTTCACTCCTCCACTCTCCAGCCTGTGACCCGGAAATTGATCGTCAACCATCTTGAAGGACATATCGATTCTCTAATTGCACCACGAGGAGGCGAGGAACGAGGAGTGTGGAAGCTTCCAGAGATACTAGGAGTGAGGATACACAGATGTATCCTATGCGGAAGTGTTTCTTGTCGAAAAACCTGACATGTATAAATTGCCCTCCTCCTTTATATCTGCCACAATCTCAAACAGAAAGTCCTTTGATGATGTGACGGAATTTTGTGTGAAATATAATCAAATAATAATATGCTTACAATGACTATTGTAATTAATTGATCCTTGCATGTTTGGATATGCAAAGCTGCACAAAAGATGCGATGATTTATGTACTGTTCATTAATTCATTATTCAATAACCCAGACATTTCACATAATATCAGTGCATTTTGCTTTATTAAGAATGTTATTAACCAACAACATAACAGCAGATCAAAAAAAAAAGCATAACGGCAGATCCCTTAAGCGCAGTGACGTAATCCAGCTGAGCAGTCATCATTAATTGACGTCGCTTTGAAACGATGCTTGAGAGAGCGAGGATATTCCATTTGACTTGCTTCAATTATTCTCTCCTCATATCTCATCCTTGTGTCCTTCTCTCACATCCTAAGGGGGTGTGTACATGAAATGTAATTAATATTAATTTAATAACTAATGAAATATTAAGGCAAGGAAAGGAAATTAGGATGCACAAATAAGAAACGAGATGCACCCTATATCTCAACCAGATCCCTATTTCAGTAAAAAAAAGTAAGGTCTCTCTCAATGGGAAATTTTGAGTATAAAAATCCCAAAATTCACCACAAAAACCAGAGAGCCTTGATGCTCAATATGTTCCCTAACTAGAAATAATGTCATGTTTCATAATTCCTCTCAGCTCGAAAAAAAAATGGGGGATGAACTCTCAGCCAACTTCCAGCTACAACTTTAAGTAGCTTGTTATCATGGTTGTAGCTCTCAAAAGATTACTTACATTAGATATTTTTAACTTTATTTGACATTTTAAATACGATTTGTTTGAGTCTATCGTGCTTTAAGTGTTTAATGATTTTTTTTTTAAATTCATTAGCTTGTCTACGATTCGGCTTGACAGGTAGTGCGGTGCAATGACATTTCTTACTAGTTACTATTTTCTGGACTTTAGTGCCTCCTAGAAAGATAATAAGTGCAGTCATTCCGTCAACACTTATTAGAATGATGGCCGGAAGAAGCACCCGGATTTTAGTGTGATGGCTGATGCGGCTCAGCTGTGTTCAAGAGGTATGAATTTACTGGCTTATATCTACGACAGGGACGGTGTTCAGGTGCTGTTGGCATCGCTGGGGATCAGGAAGGATGTCGAGATCTCTCAGATCCTGTACATCTAGAGTCCCAAACAGCTGCTCATGCGGGTGATATCTTCCTCTAACAACTTAACTACTCCCTCCCCAGTCTTGGCATCAAGTATGAAAGGGCCCTCCGGAATCTGGCCTGGGTCTAGGATAGGGGCTGGAAATGCAGGGACTTCCTCAAGTGACAAGTCAGCCACTTCTGGTACTACCCGTGGGGAGTCTCCACATGGAATCAACAACAGTCCGTACTCTGGAGTGTTACCACCTGGTGTGTTCGTAGGGGTGTCGCTGTCACTAGGTCTTTGTCAGTGTGCTTTGCGCTCTTCGCTCCTCCTAACTTGTCCACGTATTCTTTGGGACAGACCGGTCTGGGGGTCATTCAGATCACTGTCGCTTGTGAAGTCTAAGTCCTCTTAGTCATCTACAGAGATTGAGCCATCTGCTTCCCCAGTGGGACTACCATTCCCTCCTTGATTATAATGCTGGAGCCTATCTTCCCCATCCTCAGTAGGCCATAAAAACCTGCCTTTTCCCACCCCGTGACTCCAGTGGGTTAGGTGGTACCAGTGATCTTTCCTTCAACCTTTACCACAGTTGGAGTTGCTGCAACCACCTTGAATGGCACCTCTTCGAGGGTCATTGAAGAGCTTCCTTTTCAATGTGGGTAATAGGGGCGGCTTGGTGCAGGTAGTAGAGTGGGTTGTCCACTAATCCACTAATTGAAGGGTTGGCGGTTCGATTCCCGGCACGAATGACTCCACATGCCGAAGTGTCCTTGGGCAAGACACTGAACCCTAAGTTGCCCCCGATGGCAAGTTAGCGCCTTGCATGGCAGCTCTGCTACCATTGGTGTGTGAGTGTGTGTGTGAATGGGTGAATGAGACACAGTGTAAAGCGCTTTGGATAAAAGTGCTATATAAGTGTGCCATTTATGTGCACGTAGTCCCCTCGTTCCACCAATGTCTCTGGTGGTAACGTCTTCACAGTGAAGTGCCTCGTGAACCTGCGAATTCAAATGGGTTTGGGTTAGGTGGCACATATATTCCTGCATTTTGCCCTCTAGTTGTTGAAGAGGTGGGCCCTTGTGAATTTCCATAGGCATAGGGCGGCCCTTTAACATCTCGTGTGGGGTTAGATGAGTAGTACGGTTAGTCTGGGACCGCATTTTCATTAGGGCTTGTGGCAATGCTTGAACCCAATTAAGCCACGAGCGTTCACAGATGTTTGTAACCTTGTTTTTTATTATTCCGTTAGCCCTTTCCACCATTCCCTGTGACTGTGGCTTGTACACGCACCCCAGCTCATGTTCCACACACAAGGCCTCAACTACAACCTTTATAAACTGCTTAACAAAATACGGAGCATTGTCTGAGCTGATGAAATCCGGGACTCCAAACCGTGGAATAACTTCCCTACACAGAAACTTAGCCTCTGTTAACGCCTCCTGATTGGCCTCTACCGAATGGCTGAAGCGGTCTTCTACCACCAATATGTATCTCTTGCCCTACTTCCAATTGTCACTGCCCATATCCACAAAGTCAATTATTATGTGTCTGAATTGGCCGCTCGTTTCTGGAATGTACCCTATAGGGGCAGTAAAGCACTTGTGGACATTGTGTCGTATACATGTCTCGCATTGATTTGGTGCCTGATTACTCATGCTAGCTAAGTAGGAGGACCACCAAACCTCCATGATTTTCTTTAAGGTTTCTCCTCTATTAGCATGTCTACACCATGTGCATCTTTTATGAGCATCGGTAAGAATCTCAATGGGGCCACACACAAGCCATCTACACTCCACTACAGCCCGTGCCCCATTCTTTCTTAGCCTCTTTAGCTTTCCATTTACCTATTTCAGCCTCATTGGCCTTATTTTGCATTTCCACAATTCGTGCCACATTATTCTCTTGCAGGTGCCAGACCTCTTCCTCTCTCAGGTTTATCAAGGCCATCATTGGTGCTGTTCCTAAAGCAGCTTTCTTTGCTGCCTCGTCTGCTGTCGTGTTACCCCTTAACTCAAAATGGTGCAACACTAGACACATAACGGTGAAGGAGAGCATGTGTACGCCAGATATAGAACTATTGTCTGTGGGACTGAGCCCATGATATTTGCCCAGGGATTTCTCTCATACGGTTGTTGTGACTGTGTACATTCCACCAACAGCAGTAGCAGCACGCGCCTGTGACATCATCCACTCCACCACTGCAAAACTTCAGACAGAACATCCGAGCGCGTTCATAATAATTAACGGGGACTTCAACCATGTCCCCCTCTCTAAAACCCCTACAAGCTTCACACAATATGTAAAATGGATAAAAAGCGGATATATGGATAAAATGGATAAAATTGGATAAAAGCGCTATATAAGTGCACCATAAAGTGCACCATAAACAATATGTAAAATGCAAAACAAGGGAGAATAAAATCTTGGACCAGCTGTATGCCAATGTGAAGGGGGCTTACAGCACCACTGCCCATCCGTCTCTGGCCAGATCAGAACACAACTTGATCTACCTTGCACCTGTGTACAATCCTGTAGTCAAACAGCAGCCTGTCACCACCAAGTTCTTAAAGGTGTGGCCAGTGAGGCCGAAAAGTCCCCGCAGGACTGCTTCGGGACCACAGACTGGGACCTGTTCCTTGAGGATCACGCAGAGGACATTGAGGGACTCTCCCAGTGTATTACGGACTACATACGCTTTTGTGAGGAAAGCATTGTACCCACAAAGAAGGTCCGCTGTTTTTCAAACAACAAGCCATGGATCAACAAAGACATTAAAGCCCTCTTAAACAGGAAAAAGAGAGCATTCATGGCATGAGACAATGAGGAGTTTAGGTCATCTCAAAAGGAGCTAAGGAGGGAGCTGAGGAAAGCAAAAAACAGCTACCGGGAGAGGCTATAGTTCAAGCTGGGAAAAAAAAAACAGTGCCAAATAGGTATGGGAGGGCATGAATAGGATTACTAGGCTTTAAAATTCCAGACCAGTCACGGAGGGTAGCCTGGAACATGCAAATGAGCTAAACCAGTTTTTTTTACATTCACACACTCCCTTATGATGAGGACAATACAGGAATCATCACAGACACAGGCACCCCAACAACCCCTCCCCCTCCACCAGCCCATTAATAACAACAAGCCAGGTGAGACGAGAGCTATCCAAGCTCCAAATAAACACATCTATGGCCCCAGACAACATCAACCCCATGCTGCTCAAGGTGTGTGCCACACAGCTTGCAGGTGTGTTTCAACACCTCTTCGATCTTTCTCTAAGGCTGAAAAAGGTGCCCCAACTGTAGAATGCCTCCTGCATAGTTCAGGTGCCCAAGAAAAGTCATCCCAGTACCTCAAATGACTACAGACCTGTGGTGCAAACCTCACATGTCATGAAGACCTTTGAGAGACTGATTCTGAGGCACCTGAAGCTGATCGTAAGTGACTCCCTTGATCCGCTGAAGTTTGCATACCGGCCAAAATTGGCATGGACGATGCGATCATCTACCTACTACATAGAGTATCTCACCAGCAGACCACAGTACATCGAACTGCAGATGTGCAGCCTGTCAGATGTGGTGATGTGCAACACCGGTGCACCTCAAGGAACTGTGCTTTCACCCTTTCTATTCACCATATACACCTCTGATTTTAAAAACAACTCTGGTACATGCCACCTCCAGTGATTCTCTGATGACTCCTCCATCGTGGGCTGCATCAGTGAAGATAAGGAGGAGGAGTACAGAGGTGTAGTGGAGAGCTTTGTCACATAGTCTGAGGATAACCACCTTCAGCTCAACATCAGTAACATCAGCTCAACATCAACACTGTTCTTTAGTAGGGCTGCAAAGCAGAAGGTCATCCATGTACTGCAACTGTATCAAGGTCATGAGCTAGAACCTGGTTGAATATAGAGGGGCGTTCACAATATTCCTGAGGAGGTCGCGTGTACATGTATAACAATAAACACATACACAGTCCAGCAAGTGAACGCAAATAGATGCTGTGAATCTTGGTGGAAAGGTACACTAAGAAATGCAGAGCACAAATCAATTACCATTTATCATTTTGTTCCCTCAGGTATGTTTGATAACAGCTGAAACAATTGCCGTTTCAGGTACCATTATTTGATTTATAGCTCTCAAATCATGTACCAACCTCCATTTATCTGAACCAGGCTTCCTGACAGGAAAGATTAGAGTATTGCAAGGGCTCCAGGTGGAGATCAGTACTGCTTCGATTAGCCCTTGTATGGTTGGACTTGTACGTTCCCTGACTTGTGAGGACAGGGGGTATTGTCTTTGATGGGTATGAGAATGTTCTCTTTGACTTTTATTTTTTCTAGCCCAGCTAATACAACTAACACCACGTCTGTTGGGTGCTTTGTAGATAACATATCTGGCACCTTTCTCAGCAGTTTTTCATCTGGATCTGGACCTGCCTCTACCATTACCATCTGCCTTTCCCCTGCAGCCACCTTTGACCTATCATGTATCATGACGCACGTTGCTATGTATGAACTGCCCATCAGGTGACCTGTGTAAGCATGGGTTCTCAGTTGGTTTCCATTCCCTCACTTCCATAGCCTGCTTAACCATTGGTCCTAAATCTTTAGGTCCAAACTTATTTGCAACCATAAGAGGGACACTGGGGACTGCATCCTCCACCTGGTACCAATTCTTCAGTCTTTCTGGCAATTGTACTATGGCTGGGGGGCATACCCTTGGGGGCCAATTATTAGATCCAAAGTCTTCACTGCCACTTTACATCCCTCTTTGAGTTCTTCCCACAACTGGGCAAACACCTTGTCCTGTCCTCCGTTGTCATATAGTGCAACAGAGTTGGTGTTTCATGGCAGTATGGGCACATGTATTTCAGCCAGAGTTTCCATTCTTCAAACATCTCTAATAATTCCGATTTATCCATGTCCTCTACTTCCAACCACACACATTGTCGATTACTGGGGGATTCATGTCTTATTCTTGGAGGATCAGCAAGTGTTGTGTAGTTATAGGCTGCGGAAAGGTAACCCACAGCCATGTCGGGCCACATTGTATCTTTGCTGCTAGTTTACACAGGGCATCTTGGCCTTGTAATTTCACTTGTGCCCCATGGAGAATATAGCAGGGGAGTCTGTATAGTAATACCATTGAGTAAAAGTTCCTGAGGCTCTGCAAAGCCTAAAGTCTGTATTTTTCCCGAGAAGACCATAGTTTGAATTGCTTCACGGGTGGGGGGAGCTGTGAGCCTTCTTTCCCGATGCTTGAATAAGTAGCCCCTATATCAATCATGAAGGGTACCTGTAATCCCTTCCCAACTGACACCGGGACTGTTGGTTCTTGTTCTGGGTGCAGTGTGGTGAAGTTTTGTATCAGCTCCCCCTCTGACTTCTCTGTGTCTCTTCAACTCTGCTGTGGGTTTGGCACCCCCAATAGGGCCAGTGATCGGCCCTCCAGGAGGCACTGGGGCGGACATTGTTGCTCGATCCATTGGTCCTAGGAGTCCTAGGGCCTGGCCTCTCCTCTCCTCTCTCCTGTTAGTTTGCATGGTTAATTTTCACAGTTACAGTGTTTAAGACCCTGCCGATCCTTGCCCAAAGAGCAATCTCTGGTTCTGACTATATTTCCACATCATACCCTTGCAATGCCATCCAGGCCGAAATAGCGGTCTTGATTCTGTGCCAAACATATAAGGAAGGCTTGCAAGTTTTTTGTTTTGTTTTTTTCCATGAGCTATTGCTGTAACTTCTTTAATGTTACCATGGGTCTCTTGAAAGCCTTCATGATAATTTTCATCTTGTTCTTTTGT
The DNA here is from genome assembly GCA_022414735.1 of Noturus placidus. NCBI lineage: Eukaryota > Metazoa > Chordata > Actinopteri > Siluriformes > Ictaluridae > Noturus > Noturus placidus. The sequence continues at coordinate 249,012 of JAFFST010055509.1, forward strand.
CAAATGTGTAGGGACTTTCTGTTCTTGGTAATGTGACTGTGGTGCCCCATTTTCTCCATTTGTTGATGATGATCTTCAGTGTTCCATTGTACATCTTTTTTGGAACTTCCTTCATACTCCCCTCTTGATTGATACCTTTTGACAGTGAGATTCAATACATACTTTGTAAGTTCTTTGTGGACCATGGCTTCTGAAAACTTATGAAAATCCTACAGAAACAGCTGATCTTTATTTGGATTTAATCAGAATCATTTGTTGATGTGTGCAATAATTACTTTTGAACTTAAGCTTGAATGTGATTGGTTAATTCTGGGCACAATCACAGGCCCCTTTCTAAGAGCGTGGGTACAATAATGCAACCAGGTAATTGTAAGTATTTATTTATTTTCACCTGAAATGTTACTATTTTTAATTCACTTGAATTCTCATGGTTGCTATATCACATAAAAGGTGGAAAAAAGACAATTTATCTAGGTTTTTTTTTTTTTTTTTACATCATAAAACCTGAAAATTTAACATAGACGTGTAGACTGTAGAATGATTCATCTTGGTTTATTTTTTTACATAATAAAATCTGCGATTCTAATATGGATGTGTAGATATACACTGTTTACATTTATTGAAGTGTACATGCTGAGCTATTACCACACAAGATGTGTGGGCGTGCCTCCGGATGTATGTAATAATAGAACAATCAGGAGAAAAACTATGGTTGGGACTTTAAACACACCACACGTTGTAGATGGCCAGGAATAGAAACTATAAAAAATAGTCTTGATGTCAAAATTAGTTCCAGAGTGCAATAATGTTAATGGTTATAATGCTACAGGGTTTGGGGCTTTTTTTTCTCACAAAAAAATGGAGATTATTGACTGAGTCGATTAGCAGAGTGAGATTGCATTCAAGAAAGAGAAAGAACAAAGAGAGAAAGGGGAGATTCATGGTGCTGAATACAATTACCTTCATTTAAAGAATGCTGATTGTGAAGGCAGTTTATAGTTTCAAAATCAAAACAGCTGAAGTAAGTAAACTATACTAACTTTTCCTGCACAGATGTACGCTTTAGTGTTACAGTTCATCGCAATCATGAGAGGAATACAGCTTGAGGCTTTGTTTTAATGTGTTTACTGAAGACAAACAATGAATGAATGATGTCTGTCAAGTATATATTCAGAAACATATAGCAATCTGATGATGCCGTAGCCATCTGTGGCTGCGAGCCTTGGAGAGCAAAATTGTCCATGCTCTGTGGGTGGGAGGGATGGCATACTCTCTCTCCTGTCAGCAACAAAGAAACACAAATTATAAATCTGTGTGTGTCATTGATCAGCAATAAAAAAACTACTATTATCAATTATCACTGAAACTGATTAAAAATTAAGCAAAGTATCATGCTAAAATGGGACCGGCGTTGATCCCTATCTGACAGGTTAACAGAAATACTATGTATTCATTTCCTTGCTCAAATTTTTTTTAGGTTATTCTATAATGTTCTTTTCATATCTAACTTTTAAATAAGTACACAGTTTGAAAGGATTAGGTTAAAAGGCAGAAAATACAGCAATTTCCTGCATGTCTACAACAATTGCTAGCTTGCAGTTTGAAAACTGCTACATCCCCATATAAAATATAACATTCATCAAAAGATCAAATGATTTGCAGTGGTATGCATGTAAAAGCACTGTCTGTCTGAAAGATAAGTAGTTATTTAAAGTCAAAATTCATATTAAAACAGTTTTATTACATTTCTCTGACATAAAATAATAATTGCAAACTTAAAATGAACAAGAAAGAAACACACAAACAACAACAACAACAACAACAACAACAAAGCAAGTAAAAAGGGGTTACTTTTATATTCACAGATGGAGTCTTGGATCTCTCAACCAAGAAAAAACAAAGCAGACTCTCTCTCGATCCCACTCATGACTTCTCAGTCATACCTGTAGTGAAAAGGTGAGTACAGCCATTTATCAGGTTGTTTTCTGTTTTTCTATCCACCATTTCAGTTCTGTTGTGTTTCTTCATCACTGCCTAATTTTCCTTTTTTTCTGATTCGATATTCATTCAGGTTTTAATTCCTGTTTTAACATTGAAAATGCTAGATAGTGTTTTTGCTCAGCAACTGTTACATATTATTATTTTCCATTTAACATGGTTTAATCCCTATTGACCATAGTTTTTGTTATACTTGTTTATTTAATATACAGTATACTAAACATTTAAAGTAATAATAATAATAATAATAATAATAATAATAATAATAATAATCCCAAATTAGTTCCTAATGAGTTAAAGAAGGTACATAAAGTTGATAAATCTGAGTGTTTATGGCAAATCCACAAATATGAGTGCATCCTACTGGATGTAAAACAGGTTTAATTAGTTGGGCAACAATGTGAAAGATGGTTTATTTTAATTATATTCCTAAATCTAATTTCAGCAACAGCCATGGTATGATAAGTTTTTCATTAAGTACGATTGCACTGACATACTACCTGTCACGTTTTTCTCAAAGGATTTATATAAAGAAATAATATATCTGTAATGAATAACTGGTGAATTTTACTTAAATTACAATTTTACTTTACTAAAATGCAAAATTACACATAGTTCATTATTACATAAATTAAATGTACATTACATAAATTAGATGTGGACAATACACAAAGATCTTTTTATTTGTGTACTGTATTCTGGTTATTTTACTAAGTTCTTATTGATTTGGCAGCTTGCAATGATGTACACTATATTTCCAAAAGTATGTGGACACCTGAGCAATCAGTTGGTTGAATAACCGATTCCAGATTTAGTCCTCTCTTTACTGTTATAATAACCTCCACTCTTCTGGGAAGGCTTTCCACTACCTTTTTAAAGTGTGACTATGGGGAGTTGCCCATTCATCCACAAGAGCATTAATGAGGTCAGACACTGATGTTGGGCAAAGAGGTCTACCATGCAATAAGCGTTCCAATTCATCCAAACGGTGTTTAATGAGGTTGAAGTCAGTATTAGTTGAGGTCAGACCACTAGAGTTCTTCCACACCAACCTTGGCAAACAATGTCTCAATGGACCTTACTTTGTCTACAGAGTCATGGTCATACTGGAACAGGTTTGGGCCCCTTAGTCCCAGTGAAAGGAAAGCTTAATGCTACAACATACAAAGACAATTGTGTGCGTCCAACTTGGCATCAGTTTTGGGAAGGCCAACATATGGGTGTGACAGTCAGGTGTCCACATACTTTTGGCTATATAGTGTATTGTTGGTTTAATGAATTTATATTTGTTTCCCTCAAAATACTGTTTATTTTTGTATGTGCATATGATCTAGAGGCAGATCAGTGTATTGTAATTTTATTCCTAATCAGGCAACCCGTGATAACTGATCAAAAGTACCAAGAAATTGATGAAAAGGATGGATTGCCTCTACAAAGTTTGCAAGATGGCATTTTGGGGGACCATTCTTGCTCTGCCCCTTTTAAGCCTCTACTTGCCAAATCACTTCTTATAAAGGAGGAACTCCTGAGTCAGAAGCATCGCTTTCTTGGACAACCCTCATCTCTATCTTTGGCCAGCTTAGAGATGGTAGGTTTTCTCAATTCCAGTCAAACACACCCTCTCCTGTCTCCTGATGGCTTCTGGGAGAAACCACAACTAGACGGTGTACTGGAGTATAAATCGGTCAGCAGCCATATTAGTGATCTAAAGAACCTTCCGCTTGTCTTAGAAAATCATGGAACCTTCACCAAAGGTACCAGTGTCTGCCATAGCAAGTCCCATGATATATTTGCCATTACAGCAAAGAAAGATACAAGAAACTCCCCTCCAGTTGACTTGAAGATTCCACAAGTAAAGGGTATGGATCTCTCCTGGAACTCCAATTGCAACATTTCTGATATCTATAATTACAGCTCCATTACTATGGGCAGTGTGCAGAGAGATCATTCTCTCAGCAGGAGGCTTAGAGCCATTTTACCCAAAGAGAGTAGTAGAGCTGGCTTGGGAAACCTCTTTGATGGCAGTGGGGTGAGTGAATATTTTGGCACTGATGCTGACCAATCAACATCTGGACCTCAGTATCCAACGTCAGATCCAGAAGCAGATCCAACAGTTTCCAAGCAGCCACGCAAAAAAAGGGGCCGGTATCGCCAGTATAACAGTGAGATCCTTGAAGAGGCTATTGGTGTGGTGATGAGTGGGAAAATGAGCGTTTCAAAGGCACAGAACATTTATGGTATTCCTCATAGTACCCTGGAGTACAAAGTGAAAGAGAGGATGGGAACACTGAAGAACCCACCAAAAAAGAAGATTAAAATGATTATGAGGATAGATAGAAAAGACTCGGCAATTACTGCAGCACCAACTGCCACATCCAGCACAGTGCAAGAGGATGTATTGTAGGTGGTGAGAAAAACAAAAAGATTAGTAAATACACCATGTTGTAACAAAATGAAATATTATTGGCTTTAACTATGTCAAGTTGCTTTGCAGTATGTGGGGTAGCACAACCATAAGCATCCAATACAGCGGATAAAGAACAATATTACAGTGGTCACTCCAAGCAGTTCTTAGGGTTGTTATTTAATCTCACAAAAGTAATCATTATTAAAGCCATGAGGGTGAAAAAAAAACAGATTTTTAAAATTTTTATATATATAAAAAGAAGGAACATTATGAAGTTTAAACCTCTACCTGCCCTATCCCCTTTCTTCAGCTACATGCAATTTAAAAAAGCATTTTGGGGGCAGTAAATATTTGTTGCAGTTAGCAAGTTAAAAGAATGACACAAGCCCTTTCAAGAAACAATCTTTTCCCCTCGTGTCCCACAATTCCCTTTCTCATACTACACGTTTGTAACATACTTTGGTCATTTAAATTTTAAGTCTGCAATTATTCTTATTGGGTATCTGATGCTAGGCTGTCTGTCTGTATATTTAGATAATATTTCATTACAGACATTTATAGTCTGTTAAATTAAGTTAGCCATGTTCATTTGGAACATGTTACTTTAGGCAAATAGTAATTCAGGGATGAATGATATGAGTATTTAAAAAGGTTGATCCAATTTTTCTTTTTTATTTAAAAAAAATTCTGTTTTCTTCTTCACTTTTCTTGCAGTCTGGGACAATACTGGTGATTCTGGTGATAATTTGGTGACCCGATTACCTCAGTGTTATTTACATTATACACTTAACAGTCTGTGTGGCTCATTTCATGATACTAAAGAAGGGTCCTCCATTGAGAGCCTCATTGGTTTTTTTTTTTTTTTTTTTTGTACAGTCCCCTCCAAAAATATTAGACAAAGCCAGTTCTTTTGTTTTTGCCATACACTGCAGACAATTGTGTTTCAGATCAAAAGATTAATATGAGATGATGGATCAGCATTTCAGCTTTTATTCCCTGATATTTACATCAAGCTATGTTAAACAATTTAGAGCATGGCACCTTTTGTTTGAACCCAGCCATTTTCTAGTGATTAGAAATATTGGAACATATAATAGACAGTTGTTTCTTGTTGCCCAGGTGTTCCTTGTTGTTGTTTAAAGAAATAATAGCTCTGAATATCTACTCTTGGTTGAGCACTAGGTTTCACCTGTGAAGACTGCATTTGTTGTTAAAATGGATAAACTAACATGAAGGCCAGAGAGCTGTCTATGGAAGAGAAACTGTCTCTCTGCCAATTTACAGAGAAATGCACACAGTCTAATAGGGAGGAGTTTCATCATGCAACAAGACAATGGCCCAAAACATACTGACAATACTACAAAAGACTTCATCACTACGTCAATCACTTGATCTTAACTCAATTAAGCATACATTTTACCTCCTGAACAGGAGACTGAATACACAAAACACAAAAAAAAACACAAAAAAAAAAACAAACAACTGAAAAAATAGCTGCAGTACAAGCTTGAAAAAGCAAAAGAAGCATACAACAGTTTGATGATGTTAATGGATTGCTGGCTCGATACAGTTATTGCAAGCAAGGGATATGCAACCAAATATTAAGTGGTATTTGCTGTATTTTACTTTAAGACCATCTGTTGAGTTCTCTGGTGATCCAGAGGCTAAGGATCCCATTCTCTCACCACCGTGGCTCGGGTTTCGAGCTCGGGAACCCCAGCCACTCTGGGTTGTACTCAGTGCCGGTCCCAAGCCTGGATGAAAAATGGGAGGGTTGCGTCTGAAAGGGCATCCAGCAATAAAACCTGTGCCAAATCAAAATCTAAGCAGACCCTGCCATAGTGTATTAATAATGTTAGGAATAAGAAGTAGGCTTTAAGACCATCTGTTCCTATAATCTTGCCACCAGAGGTGCCAGGTTATAAGTTGTTTAACACCTCTAGATCTAAATATCAGTAACTTAAAGTTGAAATTCTGATTCTACTTTCAACCAAGAGTAGACATTCAGAGCTATTACACCCTGGCAACAAAAAAAACACTTGTCAGTTACATGTTCCATATTTTTTGATCACTTGAAAAATGATTGAGTTCAAACAAAAGTTATCATGCTCCAAGTTGTTTAACACGTAATCAGGAATAAAAGCTGAGTTTCTGATCTATCATCTCATAAATCTTTAGAGATTGCCTTTGCTTCTAATGGTGTGCGGTGTGGAGTTATGGTGTACATAGTAAGGAGTAAGTTTAATATAAGATCTAATTATTATAATAATAATAAGAAGAGAAGAAGCCCATGTCTGTATGCTATTGTTCACTAATTCTCAGGGTAACTGAGACATATATATATATA
>JAFFST010055509.1:257087-276135 GCA_022414735.1 Noturus placidus
TGGAGCTTGAGAGGTCCTGCAAAGAAGAATGGAAGAAACTGCCCAAAAATAGGTGTGCCAAGCTTGTAGCGTCATTCTCAAAAAGACTTGAGACTGTAATTGGTGCCAAAGGAGCTTCAACACCGTATTGATCAAAGGGTGTGAATACTTATGTACATGTGCTTTTTTTGTTTTTTATTGTTATTAAATTTGCAAAGATTTCAAACAAACTTCTTTCATGTTGTCATTATGGGATGTTGTTTGTAGAATTTTGAGGAAAATAATGAATTGAATCTATTTTGGAATAAAACTGTAACATAACCACATGTGGGAAAAGTGAAGCGCTGTGAATACTTTCCGGATGCACTGGACTTACAGTATATATAAATATTGATTATATAGTCAAAGATTAAAGAAAAACAGACAACACAGTCTGTTGCTAATGTAAGGTGTCTGTCAGGTCTAGCAAAGCCATTAATGATATAAACCGGAATAAGGAAATGGACCTTCAAAGGATTAGTTGAAAGTTTGTCAGGGAATCTCTGAGAATAGCACTTTTTGTAAATAACTTTTGGAAGCATGTGATTATAGTATCGGTTGCAGTAGCAGGTTAGATTATAGTATGTGAAGTCAGAGGGTGGAACATTAGTGTCTTAAAATAAAATACTGCAGCTCTGACCCAAACCTATTTACCTTTTTAATGTACTCTGGTTGACAACTTGAATTAGTGTGTAATGTATTTGTAGACTTAGTTTTTAGAAAAAAAACCCCACTGTCGGTTATTTATTTATCAAAACGTTGTGTTCTATCTTTGCATTTGTCCTTGTGCTCACTCAGTCTGAGGTTTTTTTTTCTTCAGAATATCACTTTGTTAAATTGATGTTTTTATGTATTACTGTTATCTACTCGTTCATTCTGTAATCAAATGGCATGAACCCAATGTTAAAATTAACCTCATTTCTAACCGTCTAAACCCCATTTTGATGTAGTTTTTTATTTGATGTTTTAGGTTTACCATTATGTTAATGAATCCTCCGTCCAAAACAACCCCCTCAGATATGTCTTCAAGCTTCCCCATGTTACATGCATTGAATGTATCGGAGCTTTAAAATGGTTTGTAACATATGATGCCATTTAGGTTTAAAAATATTTTATTGTTATGTTTTAGTTTTTTGTTTCTTAACACAATACAGCTGTAGCCTTCAACATTGTTTATCTCAGGATAAATGGAACGGAAGGGGCAGCAATATTTGTCATTGATAGGACGACAGACTTCTCTGTATTAGTAGTGTTGATATACATGTATGGCTGTCTTTGTGCAACTGCTATACCTCAGCCTTGGAATACACATTCACGTGTGTGGCTCTTTCACATTCAGCATTGCCTGATGAAGGAACATTTGAATTGTATGACAGACCAGTACTTGCATCCAAATTATTCATGCGCTTTCAGGAAAAAAAAAAAGTAAAGAGACTTTTACATAAATACTATTTCATGGATATTTACGTATATTACTGTGTTAGAATAGACACATCAGGGTGTTTTTTTTAGGGGGGGTCGGTGGGGTCGAGTTTGTGTTTCTACTAAAATATGAATCAAGGTTTAATCATTACATTTTTATTTATTGCGTACAATTCAGGACAGGAGTTCCAAATGGAAACTGGAAATGTTAACATTTAGTTATATATAGTGTCCAGTATATGTTTATATTGTTGATTCAGTGATTCTTTTTGCATATTACACTGGATAACTACAAAAATGCTCTGCTCTTACCTCACTTTCTATAGCATGTGTCATTCATTTTTGCTGTAAACATTTCAGAACATTTTTCTATGAGTTTTGCTCTGTGCTGCATATCTAGTTACCTCAGGTCAGACCTCTCCAGAGCTGCTAATCAGGACTTTACATTACATGTACATTAATCATGTATTTCTAATACAAACTTGGATACTGTTTTATGGAAGTGTTTTATAAATGGTTTTTGGCTTGTTCCTTTAGTGTAGAATGTCATTTTAATAGCTACTTGACAAAACCCAGGTCTATTTTTAATGCAACTTTAATGTACTGACATTAGAGCACACAGTCACACATATGGAACCATATGGACGTATAATTCATAATGCTGTACCTTAGGGTTGCATGGACGAGTCAACTAATACATTCACTAGTCACCACAGTGGGGATGTCAACTAGATAGAAAATCAGTGACCGATAGTAATAATAATAATATTAATAATAATAATAATAAAAAGCAGGCTAAGTGACTTTGTTAGTGTAAATGAGTGCATTTTGTGAATTGGTAGGTTCTTAAATAGTGCAATATGATACACAGATTTATTATATTTATTTATTGACAGATGTTTTACCAATTTATCTACCTAATTACTTAGTATTAGTAGTGTAGTGTAGCCTGAAAACATTGAATCTGGAAATGTACTTTGTAGCTTGTGTGCTGACAAATTTTCTGCTGCAGAAATTAAACAGCCTAAAATAGTTGACTAGGACTGGTTTACTAGTAATAATTTGTATTGGTCCATCCCCTACTGTACATGCATACTTAAAGACACATAAATAAAAGCACATATGAACACTATGTGTAGGGAAGTTGCTTTGTTCCAAGCTGATCACAGAGTAGTTACTGGTGTTATAGAAAGTTAAACCCTTGAGTTTGTTCACCTTCCAAAGCTTTAAATTATTTTACCTTTAACAATTACCAATGTTAAAGAGGGCAAATCTGAAAAAAAAAAAGATATGCACATACTTAAGCTATGATGATAATTATATAAGTAGAAAGTTGTTTAAGTAGAAACTATATGGGTTTTTTTTCTTTCCCTCCTCTTTTAAATATTGGTTATGATTATAAAGTAGATGCCAGATCTCATTGGAACTATTTTCAGTTGGGGTAACAATTCACTTCGGAGAATAGTTTTACTTTTTGACTTTTGAATTTTATTTACAATAAAACCGTTTTTAGGTTCAGAGTTTGATAGATTTGACTAAACCTATAGGATACACAACCGTTTGAAATTGCTGACATAAGTCTGACAAAATCTGATAAAATTCTGCCTTATGAGCGTGTAAGCTGGTAGTTTGTCATCAGTGTTGCAGTATTATTCCTAGGTAAAAGACATGTTTTCCCTTACAATTAAGAATTTTCTGTAGCAAATAGTATCTAATATACAACAGTAAGGTGGTTAGTAAGATCATTACTGCTCTTACAAATGACAGGCTTACAAATGTAAACTCAAGGGAATGCCAATTGACAGTGAAAAATAAATCTTTCTTCATGTAACCTCACTTGCACTAGTACTGAGCAGTCCTCTGAATACCAATCACCTATTATTTATTATTTTTAATGATACATTTCTAGATGACTAGAATCTTGTGAATCTGAACTTTATTCTTTGACATTAAGTGGCATGTGACTGTGTAGTGATTATTCCAGCCTTGCAGTCCAGTGGACGATAAGATTGAGCATTATTCTCTGCTACCTCAGCTTCACGATGCTTTTAATGGTCAAAAGATTAGATCAGTTGCCTGTGAAGGAAAATTCATAGCTTTGTGATATGAGTCACTGTGTTTATTGAAACTGTAGCACATCAGACATGGAGAGACATTAAAAATCGGTTTGTGAGGCTTTTTCTCTTAAGAGGAATATTCAACGGTCCAGTTTCTGTGAGCCTGTGCCTACTGTATCCTCAGGTTCTGGTTCCTGGCTGAAAGGAGTTGAAAACAATATGGTCTTCTGTTACTGTAGCCCATCCACCTCATGGGTTGACTTGATGTGCATTTTGTGATTCTTTTGCAACAATGAGCAGGTGTACAGGTATTTCTAATAAAATGGTCAATGAGTATACAGTGTACTGTCCACAAGACCAAAACATAGGCTATGGCAAACAGGGAAAGATTAAGTACAGGCAGTGTGCATACAATGTACATAACACTTTCTGGTTTAAGAATTATTGCAAAGATTGTGAGAGGGTTTATGGAGAGGTTAATATCCGTGTATTGCATATACTGAAAAATCAGAAGTAGTTTCCAGTCTTTTTGTGTGGCTTTTGAGTTAAATAGTGCACCTTGTAAACATTTGTATTAATTTAGAACATTAACCAAATAATGTATTCATATTTGGTGCCATCCCGAATAAGTGATGCCTTTCATGTTAGGGTACGCACTTGTGGGTTTACTTGAAGCAGTTATTTAATTAATTTATTTAAGTCTCACAGAATTAAACATATTTGTACATATAAATAATGAAAAAGATTGGGGCTGTTAATGGAGTGTCACATCGTACACTGTTGGCCGTGAGTGCTTTTCCATTATTTCATTTTCAGTGTTCGCAAAACTTCATGTAAAACTTTTTTTTTAATGAAAGTAATAGATTAAATTAACATTCATACATGTATTTTCTCATTACAATGTCTACTATATAATGAATATTCAGGAAAAAATATCTTCAGGAAAGGGATGCATCTCTTTCTTATTTGATTCAGGGAATAAAGGTTTTAACACAGTATATTTAATCAGAACTCATTTCCTCTAATATAGCCCATTTGCTACATTGTTCTAAGTTTTTCCTGTCCTTTTTTGTATTAAAATCAGTTTCAGTTTAAAGAAAACAGTTAAATACCCTTATCTATAGTATAAAGACTGCCAGTGGTAAAGAGTGGGGTTTAGTACCTAATCTTTATAATAATAATAATAATAATAATAATAATAATAATAATAATAATAATAATAAATATATATATATATATATATATATATATAAAAATATGAGTGATATACTTGGCTCTTTGCATGTAAATAGTGACACACGTATGTTTTGTGTCTGCTTAAAATGTTTTTAATTAAAATCCGGGTTACAGTGTAATACATTTTTGCAGATGGTACTTGACTTCGTTTGTAACCATGGATATGTACTTTTTAATTACTATTATTGCTAGTATTTTGCATGGTACATGAGTATACACCTTTTAAGTCTGACGGGTGAAACAGTTGTAAAATATTGCTATAAGACAAATGTCCTAAATCTAGCTTACACCAACAAACAGTCAGGTGAAAAAATAAGTACACCCCATGGATTCTGTTATTTTTATTTTATTTTTACAGATTTGGACAAGCAAACATTTGATCCTCTTTGAAACAGTACCTATTAATAATGTTTATACATTCCAGGAAATGACACATAAAATTGACATTATGTAGTAATTTTCAGTCACCTGCTGCATTTATTTTCTCAAAAACATTTGAAACTGCTTTATACTTGGTGTTGTGAATATGGTTGTTTGTGTCATTTTGTATATAAAAATTAAATTTAACACAATCACAGCCACCAACCCCTCAGGGACTAACATCAAAGTGATGCCGAACCCTGGCAGTCAAGATTATTTAACAAATATATATATTTTTTTTTAAATGGTAAATTAGACCTTTTTCAATAGTGTTTTTGCGATTCATTCAGCTGCATTTAAAGTCCTCTATAAACACTGTGCCTCATATGCTCTACTAATACAATAGAAGGCAACTTTTTTAAATAATACAGCTGCTCCTGGCACCAATTTTAAATGCACACCATAATAGTGCAAGTGTAGTCCTTGCTTATGGCCAGCTATCATTCTTATTGGACCTTGGTTCTGTTCATGTAAGAGTTCCAGCTTTAGCAAACTGCCTGAAACTAAACAAGAAAAAGCCTGTTTTAACTGTTGTTTTTTTATATTACAGTTTTATCTGGAATATTAAATTTGTATTGTATTAATTTATTGACATTAATTAACTATGTCTTCAATAATTAATCTTTGGTCAATATGATTGTCTATTATTTACTTTTGGAATTTAAGCAGTTGGGGCATTGTAGCAACGTTTGTTTTTTTTCTGTTAAAAATAAGTTAATGTATAGATATAAGTGTTGTTTTTGCATTCTGTCTTTTAGCCATATACCTCAGAACCTTTTATTATTATAACTGATTCGTCTGTCTACCTACCTACCTACCTACCTGAGAATGTAGTGTTATACTGGTGTAAAACATTAGTTACACTGTCAGCCCAAGTCTCAGACATGAATCTTATGGCCAGAACGGACCTCATTTCCAGATTTACTGTTTACAATTTCACAAGGTATGTAAACTGCATTATTAAATGTTTTTTTTCCCTGTAAATATATTTATGTACATTCATTTTGTTGTGTTTTGTATTGTGGAAGTTTATTCTTTATTTTTAACCTACTGCTGGTGTCTGTTTTCTGGGCAATTGAAAGGATTACAGTGATTTGTTTTTCTGTACTACGTTTGATTGCACTATTTGTTTTTCTGTTTGAATGCAGAAACATTGAATTGATTACAATTGCTGACTACAAAAAAAAACTTGTTGTTTTTGTCTGTCCTTTGGCAAGTGTAATTGTGAGTTTTACACAGTTTTATTCAGTTCAGATTTGCATAATTTAGCAAGCTACAACCTTCTTTTCAATACCACTGTTCTAATAAATTTTGTTGTGCAAACATTTGAGGAGCCTTATGTATTACTTTGCTTTTTCTACACCATTGCAGCATTACTCTTTTCAGAAAGATGTACATAGTACACGATTCATTAATATGGTTTCCCAGCAATTATTTTTTATGGGAATTCTGAATATGTAAATAAACTGAAAAGTAGCCTATAATTGCTGTCATAGAAAAACTACACTGTCAGAAAGGATGTGTTGATATCCTCAGCACTTTTCATGTTATTACTATTTCAACACATGTTGTGTTAAATGATCCAACCACATTGCAGAGTGCGCTGCCGACATCATCGTCCAAACCTAAACTCACCTCAAAGTGAATGTTCATTGCTTTGACCTTTGGACTGCAGAGTCAGAGTCCTGAGGTGAGGAAATGAAATGACTACTGGTAAGTTAGCGTTCATCACTATTTAGTATTAATGCTGCTGAAAATGCCTGGCCATATATTTAGGCAGGGAGCTCTCGAAAATGTATTAATTGGAAAACAGTAACTCAGCACGTGATAATTTGCCTATTGCGATGGCTTAAACGTGAATATCATGTACTGCTTCCTCCGTGTTGGAGTTACACTACAAGTGTCATTGGTTTATGTTGGCTGTGAAATATGGACTGGGGTTATTCTATAATTCTCTAGGCCTGCATCTGCGGCTCCGAGTTAGGGTTAGCTAGCTGGATGCTGTCACCAATCACAGTAGGAATGAGTGATGCTAACGTAGATGCTCACTTGAGTTGATTGCATTACTTTAGCATACAGCTCATGGTAATGTAAGACGTTCCTATTCCCTTTTTGAGAGTTAACGATAACATAGCATTACAGCTCTTCACCCTTATGTAATACAGAGAGTAATTCAGAGTTAATGTTACTAACATTTAGCAAGTGTTTTGGACAAGGCAAGCATTATTAATGAGTATTTGGAGGATGGGCTAGGGCCATGTTTCCTCATGTATTCTGTGAATGTTCGTGCTGGTTAACAGGTGTAGACAGTCAGTGACTAACCAAACTTTTCTAGCTCAGTAATGTTGAGGCCAAAAGTTCTTCACAAGGTTAACGTGACAAAAAGTGAGGATGGGTTTAGGATGTTTTCCACTATCTCTGTAATGTTGGGTGACTTAATTAGGTTGTGCAAAAAAATTGGCGGTGAGGTGCTAAAGGCTAAAAAGTTAGCTCAATTTTCCTGGTGAGTTTACAGCTCCATTTTGTTCATTGGGAGCATGGAGGTCACATTTCCAAAATTACACAATTTTGGATTCTGTGCCTCAGTTGAAGCTCAGAGGCATTTGTCCATATTTTGTAGCTAACAATTAACCAACACTCTTTTTGCTCTTTTACAGATTTTCAAATGGAAGGGAGTGGGACTCTTGTCTTCCTAGATGGCAGGGAGATTTGTAAGAAGATGCAGCAACTGCAATTCTTACATCTGCCAAATGTTTAAATGATTTTAAGAAATGTCACCTGAATTTCATGCAATTGTTTGTTTATTTTCTGAACATGCAATGCTATACCGGCTGAGATGTCATGATACCACACCGTTGTGTAGTTACATAAATCAAGCGAGATCACACTGAGGTAATGCACATGGCTCTTTACTTAAGCATTACATGCCCTACAACAACCTTCTCTTCTCCCCCTCTTACATGCATACCAGTTCCCAACATAATACAACACCACCCCCTAGTGGCATTTACCATTCAACAGTATTAAGTGAACACCACATCTCCAAAAGACTTAATTGTTTACATCTGTACTGCAGCTTCACTGAAAATTACCAAATATACAAGACAGCAAACTCAGTTCAATTCAAAGGTTTTCTGGTTTCCCCCTATACGTTTCACAAAGTGCAGAACAACGCTCTAGTAAGCAAGCATGAACAACATGAATATTTATATGTGCATCAGTCCATTAGCCACTGCACCTCCTTGCTGATGAGACTCACCACAGTCGTGTCAGCAGCGAACTTGATGATGTGGTTGGAGCTGTGCATTGCTGAACAGCAGTGAACCAAGCACACAGCCCTGGAGGGTGCCAGTGCTCAGCGTGGTGGTGCTGGAGAAGTTGATCCCGAACTGGACTGATTGAGGATTCCCAGTCAAGAAGTCCAGGATCCAGTTGCAGATGGGGGTGTTCAGGCCCAGTAGGTTCAGCTTTCAAATCTTGAATTTCCCCTCAGGGATCAATAAAGTATGTATGTATGTATGTATGTATGTATGTATGTATGTATGTATATAGGTGCTTAAGGAATGGTTGTGTTGAATTCTGAAGTGAAGTCTATGAACAGTATTTGAACGTAGGTGTCCATCTTGTCTAGGTGGTGAGGGCCAGATGTAGGGTTATGGCGAAGGCATCATCTGTTGAGCGGTTGGTGCGATACACAAACTGCAGTGGGTCCAGTGAGTGGGGCAGCAAGGTCTTGATGTGCCTCATGACGAGCCTCTCGAAGCACTTCATGATGATGGATGTGAGTGCAATGGGATGGTATTATAGTACAAATATAAACAGATTTAGTTGGATCTCTGTAATATAATCAGTAATGGATAAATATAAATGTCATGTTTTACAGAATATTGAGTAGTTTCTAAACCAATATTAAGAAAAATATTTGTTCCATAGTAGCTATTAATTATTTTTTTAGTAAAACCATAGTAACCACAAATAGACGTTTTTTATTTACTATAGTTTATTTGCACTAAAACCATAGTACTGTCAATTTGCAAAAAAATAAAAAATAAATAAAATCATGATTTCTGCATAAAATCCATTATCAAAGTTAATTTAAGGGATGTTTTTAAGGAATAACCACATTCCTTAAGGCTAAATATCCATGGCTTTGCCAGCGAACATGATAAACCGGGCCACATGCAGACCTAAGTGGACATTCGCAGGTGTAGCCCAGGCTTAATAATGAGAAACACTGTTTAGCTGTCTAACCAAGTCACACAAGGGTTAACTTTGATTTTCGTCTTGTCCTTGATGGATTTGTAAGCGAGCCAATGGGTGAACTCTATGAGGCAGCGAGCTGGCCAATCAGCTGTCAGCTAGGCGTGGTCACAGTGTCTGCACGTTCTTTTTGGCGTGGCACCGAGCAGAGAAGTGTGTGCTATCCACGCGCTAAGATGAAAAACGACCTGGAGTGAATTAAACAAGTTCTGTACTCATTATAATGATTATATAATGACTATATCTTGTTGTAATATAGAGAGTAAAAGAGAGCTGTGCCTGAACCCACTGTTTGCTAAAGGCAGTGAATTCCGCTAAAATGGTGAGTTAGCTACCTGGCACGAGGCCTCTGAGTTCGCTAGCATCTATGCTAACAGGCCTCAGGCCTATTTGTATTTAACCTAGCCTGCTGAGTTACTATGAGTTCGCTAGCATTTATGCTAACTCGGCGCTAATGGGTAAGCAATGCAAAGGTGCTAATTGTGGAAAGCTAATGTGAGCCTGCTGTATTCATATGCTAATTAGCCACAATAGGCTAGCGCACTACTGTTATAAAAAGAAATGTTACTTTTCCCTACTGCTGCTAAATGGCTAGTTTGTTAAGTAATTATGTTAAAAGTTGTGGATTTTATTGTTACTGGAGGTTAGAGGTACAATTTGTAGTGCATTTCCACTGTTCCTGGTGCAGAGGGGGATAAAATAAACACGTTATGAACACGTTAATGCCTCTAACTTAAAGTAATCCACAGTTGATAAATGTTTACGTGTAATTCATGCAGTTTTGTTCTTCATACTGCTAATGTTATTAAGATTTCATACACCGAATTAGAAATGTGTTTTTATGAAGGATGTAAATTGTGATTTAAATGTTCTTTGGACACCTGAGAAGAAACATAAGAGCTGTTGTACAATGAAAGAGAGAGTGACCTTTGCATTATAGGTGAAAATGAAATATTATCTCATTTTATTTTATAGTAGCCTGTAGAAGTCCATTTATTCACTGAATGGTAATTGAGAGAATGATCTGGCCTTATTTATAGGTCAGGTTTTGGTAAAGAGTTGGAGACATCATGCAGTGATCCTTCCATGGAGTGATACAGATGCCCACGTTCCAGACGTTCTCTCCGAGATCCATAGATTCCCAGTTCTGGTGGCTGGGTGGCGAGCGGCGAGCCAACCGTGTTTGTGACTTTGTCTTTAGACGGATTTCCAGGGTCATCTTCATGGTGGTAGGACAAACACTAACAGATTAAAACGGGCCCCAACTTTGTTAACTGAACTCTTGTCAACAAAGGCAAGTGAAGTCGAGGACAAATTGAGCTCAAGGGGATTTAAAAAGGGGATTTATTTTCATGCCCACTTTATTTTAGTTTATTTTTCATAATTGTTTTTTGTATATGTGTATACCAGCCCTGTTTATTTAATACAATTTATGCAATCTGTCATTCTGCTGTGGTATTCTTTTTTTTTTTTATTGACCTTCAATTCTCAGGCTCTTAACAATTTAGCATCTTCTGATTCTGGTCCAAATTCATATTACTGACTAACCTCTGAGACTACTTTAGACTACTACACCTATGTACACTCTTACTATCTCGTAAGAAGGGTTACACAACGTCCGGGGGATGTACCTTGTTTTTCTGGGGCAATATCCCACGGGCAAGAATAATGTTTTCCAGAAGATTGCAAATGTAATTCATTTTAAACAACAGTTCAGTAAACAGTGGGTTAATATTAACGGATCATTTTTAGACACTGTATTTGCTTTATTTCAGAAATGAAAATGGTTCCAAACAAAGCAGAACAGTTGTCTACCAGCAATACAGTTGTGCTTTGTTCTTAATGAATGGATGATTCAATGAATCACTTGTTAATATAGTAACTTGTAGCCACCTTCTGGCAGTTTTAGTTTCATATATAAAATTGTCATTTCATTGTTTTCCAAACATTTATTTTTACAATCAAAATGTCATTTCTATTTAAATTTGATAACATTATGTAATTGCAGTGCAAATGCATTCCTGCCACCTCTGAGCTGTATGAAATAGTCTGTGTAAATACTTCTAAACACTGATTCAGATGCAGATTCTGTGCCACCTCTGCAGTGCAGAGATGGATTTTGTTGATCCTGATTTTATTTGATTGGTAACAGCCCTATAGTGTATTACTCTAAATAAATTTATTGATTCGATTTAAGAATTTGACATGAAAGATGATGCATACATTTAATAAGGCTAAAAAAAATGCCCCAGGAAATAAATTTAAGTGTGAAAATATCGTCCCTTAATGGAAATCTTAATTTCTGTCATTGATGGACAGCATCGATTGTGATAGCCTATATGTAGAAATGGTGCATATTAAAGACCATTGTCTCTTTAACATAGCTATGATGTTCTTTTTGTGGAATTCGATGTTTGGTTTACACCAGTTTGGTAACGTCGTCCGGAACAGTTTTCATTATCTACTCATCAAAACACAGAACATTCTACCAAAAGGTTTGAGGATCATCAAGGTGTGTTTTAGCAAAATTCAGATGAATCTTAATGTTCTTCTGGGTTAGCAGCGGTTTTCACCTCACCACTCTGCCATGGAGCCATTTTCCCCCAGAGTCTTTCTGATAGTGGAGTCATGAACAGTGACCTTTATTGATGCAGGAGAGACTTGTAGGTCCTTTGATATTGTCCTTGGCTCTTTTGTGACTTCCTGTATGAGTCGTTGCTGTGCTCTTGGAGGAATTTTGGAAACTCTGCCACTTCTGGGAAGATTCACTACTGTGCCAAGTTTTTCCATCTGGAGATAACTTATTCTCACCATGGTTCTTTGGGGTCCCAGAGCTTTTGAAATAGCTTTGTAACCCTTCCCATACTTATAAATTTCAATCACTTTCTTCCTCATTATTTCTGGAATCTCTTTCAACTTTGGCACAGTGTGTTACTGGATAAGACATTCTAACCAACTTTGCTGTTGCTAAAGTTCTATTGAAGTGTAGGTGTGATTGAACAGGGTTTGCAGTAATCAGGTCTAGATGTGTCTCGTCCAGCTGAACACCATTATCAATGCAGTGTCATAGATTTGGGGAATTAGTAAGTATAGGGGCAAATACATTTTCACACAGGCCTGAGTTGGTATTGCATAAACTTGTTGCTTCAATAAATATCATTTAAAAACCTGTACTTTGTTTTCACTCGGGTGCCTTTGTTTTATCTTAGATCTAGAACCATTTAGTATGAGAGATGCACAAAAACAGAAGAAATCAGAGCAAATACTTTTTCACAGCACTGTACTACTACTAATAATAATAACAACAAATTAATAGTTATTTATATAGCACCTGTCATTTTATTACAGGAAATCTCAATGATCATTTTAGAACAAAAAAAATAAAATAACAAAAAGCATGTAAAAACACAATAACTAACAAGCAGGACATTAGTGTTATTTTATAATGAATGTGACATAGTTGTTATAGCCTGTTTGGTCAGAAATAATTTTTTAAAAGCCTATATTGATAAAGGGTTTAATTTTAGACTGGAGCTTATAGTTTTATAGCTGCGCTGGTACTTCAGCTTTCAGAAGCTCACTGTATTCCCATCTAGTGTCCCAAAAGCCTCCATACATGGGGGAAATTACCACTTTTTTAGCAAAATGTCTTCCAAATTCTTTCCAATTTTTTATTCTTAGGTTAATATATTTTTTTCACACAGCCTTTAAGAATGCCTTTGACAAAAGATGAATGTATTGAAATCATTCTCATTGCTGGATCTGGAAGCTGCCACAAGGTTACGATGGACTTTAACAGGAAACATGGCAAACGCATCACACGCACAACATTTCTGCCAAACTTATTAACAAATTCAAAAGGACTGTAAGTCTTGCAGACCAACTAACAGTGGATGTCCACGAACATACCCTGATGAAGACAACCGATGTTGCGATGGCATATATGTCCCTTATGTATGGAAACTTTTACGACCTCCTGTATTATACATCTGTGAAGTTAATTTATAAAAAGCATGTTGGTCTCTAGTTGTGGATGATGAATTGATGAATATTTACAATCAAATTTACATTTAAAAAGTGGCGAACATTATGTTGTAGAACTCCACCAACAATATATTTTTATTTTGTACATTGATGGACAGTACCTATTTGTTTCATCATTAGAAAGTTTAGTTGCTGCATGAATTCTTGCAAGGAAAAAAAGTCCTGAATGATAAATTAAATAATTCAAGCATACATTTGGATAGTTTCATTAAAGGATAAATGTTAGAAGCATTACTGGAATGTTTGAAAAAGTACTCTCGAGTGTGTTTGAATGATGTGAATGTCACATATCTACACAAATCCATCTGGGCTACAAATTTCCTAGAAATGTTCCAAATACATTATATACACTGTCCAGAAGTCACTCTTCAAAAAATTAAACTAAATTAAACAAAGCAAATATTTCAGCATGACAACCCTTTTTAAAAAATGCAACGGTAGTACAAAACATTTTGTGTAGTTTTATAAGGAAATTGTCTTATTTTTTTTTCTAAGCATCCTGGAAAATCTACCACAGTCCTTCTGTCTGTCACACTGGCTTTGGTTTTTACAAGTAATCCCTGACAGCCTTCATTATACTTTTTGTCTGAAAAGTGGTTTATTATGGAATATGTTACTTCTTTACTTCATTTTTTTTAAATTTGCAATAGACATCAAATTAACATGTTAAAAGGATTAGGGTGCCTCACTACTGTAGCTCACAGGTGGGTTAGACTGAATTTTTAACTGCTTCAGATAAGGGTCCAGTTTAATTTTTCCTAAATATTTTTTGAGTGACCTCTATGTATTGGCATTGCAACATTTTGGTTATACAGCTGTTTACAGAAACCTTAATATCTTTGCTTGTATGGTTCTAGCTCTTTGGAACAAAAACTGATCTCTAGAGCACATTACAAGGTTCATGGATGCATAAACATTTAGCACATTCCTGTTCTTTAGACTGAGAATTTAGTGCTAAATATAATGTTCAAGATTGCTCACAGTTCCACTTTTAGGGTCAATATATAATGGGAAGGGTTCGAGTCTGTCTTAATTTTATAGAGACAAATATACTTTTGGTCATTTACTCACTGAGGGATATAATTCCATATTCCATAACTGTGAGGGGCAAAACTATGTGAATATTTGCTTTCCGTATCTGGTGAGACCTTTTTGCAGTAACTGCAACTAAATGTTTCTAGTAACTGTTGATCATCTGCACATCGGCTTGGAGGAGTTTTATCACGTTCCTCAGTACAGAACAGCTTCAACTCTGGGATGTTGGTGGGTTTCCTCACATGATCTGCTTGCTTCAGGTTCTTCCACAACATTTCTATTGGATTAAGGGCAGGACATTGACTTGGCCGTTCCAAAACATTCGTCTTTAACCGTTCTTTGGTAGAATGACGTGTGCTAAAGGTTGCTGTCTTGCTGCATGACCCTTTCTCTTGAGATTCAGATCACATACAGATGTACTGATATTTTCCTTCAGAATTCATTGTTCCATCAATGATGGCAATCTGTCCTGGCCCAGATGGAGCAAAGTAGGGCCAAACCATGATACTATTTAAAGCAAAAATTCTATTTTGGTCTCCTCCATCCACAAAACAATTTTTCGGTAGCCTTCTGGCTCGTCCACATGATCGTTAGCAGACTGCAGAAGGGCAGCAATGTTCTTTTTGGAGAGCAGTGACTTTCTCCTTGCAACCGTGCCATGCACACCATTGTTGTTCAGTGTTCTCTTGATGGTGAACTCATGAACATTAACATTAGCCAATGTGAGAGAGGACTTTAGTTGCCTTGAGTTCCTTTATGACCTCACAGACTATTACATGTCTTGCTCTTGGAGTGATGATCTAGGGAGGGGAACAATGGTCTTTTTGTACATCTGTCTGACTGGATTGGTGGAGTTCAAACTCTTTTTCTGAAGTAATCAGAAATCTACTTACTTTGTGCTATGATACACTTTCATGTATTGTAAAGACTGAATTTGATCGATCTCTGTTCTTTAAATAAAATAGGTTGCTCACTCACACCTGATTGTTATTCCATTGATTGTAAACACGACTCTAATTTCACTTTCTAATTTACTGCTAATCCTAGACGTTCACATATTTTTTCCACTCACAGATATGTAATATTGGATCATTCTCCTCAGTAAATAAATGACCAAGTATAATATTTTTTGTCTTGTGTTTAATTGGGTTCTCTTTCTACTTTTAGGACTTGTGGGAACATCTGATGATGCTTTAAGTCAGGGGTGCCCAATCTTATCCATAAAGGGCCGGTGTGAGTGCAGGTTTTCATTCCAACCAAGCAGAAGCCACAGCTGATTTCACCTGTTTAACCAGTCGATCTTGGCTTTCAGTAGAATCAGGTGTGGCTTCTGCTTGATTGGAATGAAAACCTGCACTCACACCCGCCCTTTGCGGATAAGATTGGGCACCCCTGCTTTATTTAGACAGAAATGTAGAAAATTCTATATTCAACTTTCAAGCACCACTGTACTGTACGCCCTAAAAGAGACCGAGACTTGAACTCTTCCATTATAAATTGACCCTAAAAGTCGAACTGTGAGCATTACATTTGGACCTAAATTCTAAGTCTAATGAGCAAGAATGTGCAAAATGTTTATATATGTTCATCTAGCTTGTAATGTGCTCTAGAGATCAGTTTTTGTTCCAAGGAGCTAGGGAGAACATGAATCTAGATATTGAGGTTTTTGTAAACAGCTGTATAAACAAAAATTAGTTGTGTGCCTTGACACAAAGATGACGGTCATACTTAAACCAAGTAAAATTAAATAAAATGAAGAAAAAAGTCTGTATTGCAACGCTGAAACATAGAAATAATCACTTTAAAATATTAAGAAAATTAAAAATGAGTCAAGCAACTGACTTTACAACTATTGAACCACTTGGGATGGACTGATCCATAATCAACCTGAAATGTCGAGAAAACACAAACAAAATGCAAAAAAAAAAAAAAAAACCCAATAAAACAGATCAAGAAAGAAAGTGGAGGAAAAATGCTTTCATTATTTTTTCATGTTTCCACTTCCACATGAGAAATGTCATGTTTGAGTGGATGTAAAATATTCTAGGTGCTCTAAAATATTCAAATAAACAGATATTTCACAAGTGCATTTAAGCAAAAAAAAAAAAAAAAATAACCAAACAAACCCTAAAACTAAAATTATATATATTAAAACATTTATCTACTAAAATAGGCTAGCATCCTATGCCCTTTTGAAAAAAAGAAAGAAATAAACAAATATTGTTGCATGCATCCTCACAACAGTTTTTTTTTCTCTTTTTTCTTAAACTAAATAATGGAATAATATGGTTAAGTATTCCTCTTTTATGGAACATGGAAATTCTTTTTATTTTAAAGGTACATTTTCTCCTTTGTTTCCTTTAAATTAACTTTGATTTTCCATCACTTTTGTACAAACACTTTAATGTTTTATCTGACCATACTACAATTCTTGCATCCTAAAAGGCCTATTTTTTGTCTGCCATTTGTTTTTGTCATCTTATGACCTGTAATTTATGATAGTGCTTTAATAACCAAATACATTTTATTCAAACTATTACCAGGGATGTGTAGTGTCCCCTGCAAAACTATTGGAACAAGGCCAATTCATTTGTTTGTGCTATACACCAAAAACATTTGAGTTCAAAAGATGGATATGAGAAGAGAGTTTAGGATTTCAGCTTTTACAATGCCCTCCATAATATTGGCACCCTTGGTAAATATGAGCAAAAAAGGCTGTGAAAATGTCTATATTGTTTAACATTTGATTTTTTACGCACAAGAATTCACAAAAAATATTATGCTGTCATGGATATCAAACAATTATAAACAAAACACGGGTTTATCCAAAAAAAAAAAAAAAAAAACTTTGTTAAAATGTGTGGCACAATTATTGGCACCCTTTTAGTCACCACTTTGTGCTACCTCCCTTTGCCAAGATATCAGCTCTGAGTCTTCCCCTATAACAAATGATGTGGTTGGAGAATACATGGCGAGGGATCTGGCCATGTGGATGATGGCGTTCTGCATATTGTATCTGTAGTGCCAGATGACGTAATATAGATAAGATGGTAATCTGTCCAGCACAATGATGGGTGCCAATATTAGATGAGGGCACTGTATTTCCCGGTATTTACATCTAGATGTGTTAAACAATATAAAACTTACTGATCACCAAATAGTTTTTTTTTTTTCTTTTGTGATGCTTTTCCAGGATTTTACTGCTGCTTATTTCAGTTGTTTGTTTCAGGTGGTTTCTCACTTCAGTCTCTTCTTCAGGAGGTTTACTCCATGATCAACTGGGTTACGGTCTGGTGATTAACTTGGCCAGTATAAAACCTTCCATTTTCCTCCTTTCTATTTTGTTGGTTTGTGGGGGGGGGGGGTTCACAGCTCTCAAAATGTTTGTCATCAGCTGTTGTTTTCCTTGGCTGACGTATTCACTGTCTGTTGCTCAGTACACCAGTGGTTTCTTTCTTTTTCAGGACATTCAAAATTGTTGTATTTAGCTATGCCCAGTGTTTGTGCAATGCATCTGATTGATTTTCCCTCTTTTCTCAGCTTCAAATGGCTTGCTTTTCACCTAGAGTCAGCTCTCTGATCTTCACGTTGGCTTTTTAACAAAAAATGCAGTCTTCACAGGTGAAACTGAAGTCTAAAAACACAAACGTAGATGCTCAAAGCTATTTATTGTTTAAACAGTCAATCCTATCAGGGCACACCTGGGAAACAAGAAACAGCTAGTAGTCACATGTTCCAATATTTTTGCTTGACTACAAATTAGGTGATTTGATACAAAAGTTGCTATGTTCTATGTTGTTTAAAACATTTACATATAAATACCAGTGAATACAAGCTGAAGTTCTAAACTCTCTTCTCATGTTAAACTTAAACCCAAATGGCTTCAGTCTACAGCAAAAAATAAATAAATAAATAAATAAAATTGAATTGACCTTTCCATTACCATAGTTCCTATGGGACTGTATATGTACACTGTGTAAATGAAATCAATCAGATACGTGTTAGGGAAAGATGTGAAAAATAAAAAAGTCTCAGTAAATTGGTTGCATAAACGTGCACTACTTTTATAATAGCACTTTGGATAAAATCATCTGCTAAATGTAAATAATAGGAGCTGTATCGGTGTTCAGAATGAACTGGTCACATTCAATCTCATGTACAAAAGTAATTATCATACAGCTGTCACAATTTAAATTATTCTGATTAACCCCAAATAAAGATAAGCTTTTTCTGTAGGATTTCTTTACATCATCTTGGTTTCATCCAATTGCTAACCATGATCTGCACAGAGCTTACAACCCATGCATGGTATCTCACTTGTTGAAAGGTATCAATCAGTAGAGGGGTATAAAAGAATTTCCAAAACATATATGTACCATGGAACACAGTAAAAGCCATCAACAAATGGAGAAAATTAAGCACCAAAGTGACATCATCAAGAACAGGACGTACCTCCAAAATTTATAAAAGTATAAGACAAACACTTACCAGGGAGACTGCCAAGCTGACTACGGTAACATTCAAGAAGCTGCTGGAATATCTGAAAAGTACTGATT